>JANAVB010014796.1:16621408-16748908 GCA_029216955.1 Iris pallida | reverse complement strand
GAGACCTTACCTATTGCTTAGTTAGAGTAGGTCTTTTATACTGGACTTTTGTCTCCAGCTACTTTTGAGACTGTTATTACTATGGATTGTATTAGAGACTTGGACTTGTATATTATTTGGTGTTTGGACTTGACAGGTTATTATTTTATCGTCTTGTTGTCTTTATCTTTCAGTCTTTTCTTTATCATCTTAGAGTTGTGATTGAGCACTCATATATATTCATTGCTTGTCCTCCGTTCGGAGTTGACCATATTCTCGACAGGTTTTGATATATATATAAACTGTTTAGAGTAGAAAACCTACAGTGTTCCATGCCATTTTTACGGTGAGGGCTGGGCGTTGTCACGTGCACGTGCCCTTATAGCGGGTACGGGTCGTGACATAAGAAAACTTATCTAAATCATGCAGTTGAAAAGAAATCATACAGGGTTATGGCAGGTAATCAGTCTGGAGTCTCGTCTAGCCACTAAAGTCATACTAGATCAAAAGTAGTCATAAGGTATCAAGCATACAAATATTATGGTAGGGTACAGTAATCATCAAGATAGGATAATGTATAGGTCAAGAACTCACCTCTACCAGGTCTGGTAGCTGGAACTCTCTCCCGAAGGTAGGCCTCGACTATGGGCAAGTGCAGTAGGACAGTCTCGTATCTTGTGTGCAGCTGACCCACAAAATAGGCACAATCCTAGTCTCTTTCTACAGTCCTTCCATACGTGCCCAAGCTTCTTACAGAAAGTACAGGTAGGCACCCACTCAACTGGCTTCTGCTGGACATGAATCTGAACTGGATAGGCTGGTCTAGACTGAAAGCCTGGGTACTCCTGAGGCTCTGGATATAAACTGCTCCTCGCTCTCTTGGGACTAGGCTCCTCCCTCGAATGCATGTAATCCCACAACAGTCGAAAACTGAGACTCTGCTCTCTTATAAGCTCAGCCTGAAGTTTCTGTACCTCCTGCACATCCTGAAGGAGTCTGTAAATATGAGCTCTATCAGAAATGGCATGGGGTACCACTCCAGGAGGCAAAGGAAGGCCCTCAGTCTCCGGCTGAACTGCAGTCCTCTCCTGAAGGATAGAAGATGGAGAGAAATTCTTCGGTGAGGCTGCTAACACCTCCTGAGCAATAGAAGGAGGAAGTACAATCTCGGTCTCATCCGAAATTACAGCTGTGCACTGGGGACAAACTCTGGTCATAGGTGCCATTCTGGAAAGATAAGGAAAAAATAATAAATCATCGGGCTGTAAGGCAATCTATCATCCTATACAAATACCGGTGATAAATAAAAACAACTAAAATTAACCATAAAGCGTTAATATTCTAAAGATGATCAAAATCAAAAGTTTAAAGCACGATTGTCAATAACACTGAAATCCAAGCATACTATCTATAAGAAATTTTAGTCTCAATATGATCTAAGTTGATCCAACCCAGGATGAATCGAGGTTTGGGCAAGATAAAGAACGAAGTCATTGAAGTCTAGGCACGAGTATCCAAGACTTGAAATCCATGTCACAATTGAATTAATTTAATTGAATAAGGTTCCTGACATTGGATGATAAGGGAATGACCAAGTCGACTGGTCGCGATCAAGGGTTTAGAATTTAATACTATTGAAATCCTCAAGAATACTGCGAGGATATGGAAATAAGCCACTATCCTCCTTTTGATAAGGTATCCTGGGTTGACCTATTAAGTACAGTGCCTTGTCTTTCTGAAATATGTTAAAGACAAAAGCAAAGAGTTCAAAGACGATACTATTGAGTACAATACGTGGTTCATAGACGACGAAAATAATTCAACGAGAATTGTCAAAGCTGGCGTGGATGAGACATATGCCCTAGAGTCTCATCCACGTAGAGTAATATATAAAATCGAACCAAAATACACTAGGTTGATCAGACCATCATACACCGGTTCTGATTAGACAATATGTTAGTGGGTCGACCCAATAAAATATGTCATGATCAAGCTCGAAAAAGAGATAAGCTTGCAAAACTAAGGCTAAATTAGCAGCGTAAGGTAGTCAAAATATAAGTAAGGGAGGTAATGATGAAAAAAAATAGTCCAAGATCATTAACTAAGCTGGTCAAGCAATCAAGATAAGGTACAAGGTTAAGCATTTAAGGAACAAGAAGAACACCATCCCATGTCAGGTCAAAAAAATTGAGTCATGATTGGATCTCGAATTTAAGTCAGAAAGTAATTTAGTATCATGGTAAGGGTTCAAGAGGTGACAACTAATACAAGAATAAGGGAAATCAAGTTGAAGCATGAAATAGATTAAGAATCCAGTAAAAATAATTTAGGGACACAGTTCTAAAGGCGAATACTGTTAAGGAACGATCAAATACAAATGGTTAGAAAGTCACAATAAAAGATCTAGATTTGAGGAAAGGTTGAGTAAGTCAAGATTGAGATACAGTCACATAGTTTGGCAGACGACTAACAACACTGGAGTATATACTACTATCATAGTCATGAGTGATATGGCAATTAGTGTGGAACACTTCTATCTCATTAAGATTACCTTGGTGGCCTACCATTACATTCCTTTAAAAAGAATTTTCCAAAATAACTACCTCAATTGTATTCACTCTAAGCCATCCAATCTAATCATGACTAACATTTAAATCCTTTTCATAAATCTCATAGTAACTTTTATCACATTACTACTAACCTTTCCAAAATTTAACATTTCAATCCAACTTTAAACTCCAGAGTTAATGAATCATGAATCCATAAAATTCTATATCACTTCATAACTTTAAAAACTCCTAATTTGTCTCAAATAATCCTCAAAATAGACACTTAGCTTATCACGACAATCTAGCATTTACAGCTCAGTATTTTAATGCACTTATCAACCATAATTTCTTTCTATAGGTCATTGAAACATATTCACTACTTCGTAAACCAAAATCTAAATAGATTTTTAAATCTTCAATCAATTGACACGATTCCAAATTTGAGATTTTTTTCTCTTCTAAAATAGAAAAATTGTTTTTATATCTTCCCAATTTTTTAAACCAAAATTTAATATCATTGCTTCCACTTAACATGAAATTCATAAACATATACATCGCAACTTGTACGACTCAATTTAATAGTTCATACTGCCACCCCTTTTTTTATCATTATCAAACCAATCTATATACGTTCAAAGATGTATAATCATAATCCAATAATTCATGAATCACATCAATTCCTGAAATCGATTTATATAGATTCTAACTATTTTTCTCCAGTATCAAAATATAATTTTATAATCCTCTGGTGATTACTACTTAGAATCTTCAAGATAAATTTCCTTGGTAATATCCCAACTTACAAACTACTAATCATTAAATCATCCATTTAGAAAAATGCCCTTATAACTTAATCAAAGTCTCCGTGTATTCCAATTCCTTAATATAATCCTTCTAGCCATGTATTTGACCAATGAGTATATAGCAGTGTAGCCATTTTTCTAACCATTATTAAGCACAAGAAAGTAAGGGTATTGGTGAAAAGAGTTCAAACAAGATGCAAGAATTAAGGGAGGAAGGTGGACTAAAATAAGGGAAAGGGAATTTAAATCAAAGCTCAAATGATATTCTCAAGGGTCGTTCCAGGAATCTCTCAGGAAATTCTAATAGTGATTATCCTCTCATTCTAACACCTTACTTCCTATACTCTATAGCAGGCTCGTAGTAATACAATTAAATTTCCGTACTACCACGACATCGTACTAATGCGAATGTGGTCCTGCATGGACCGAAGAGATAAAATCGTGTCTCCTTAACTATCTTGAAGACAGATCGAACAAGGAATCAATTACTGAAAAGAAGCGAAATCATCAAAGGAGGACAGTTATTTTAAAAAGGAGACAATTAACAGCAAGAATTGATAAGAGTTTTTCCTAATGTGATTGAGTACCTTAACTTATCCAATATCCTATTACAGGCTGTAATGATACTCTAATTCGAGTACCACTACGAATCACACTAGTTGTGATTGTGAGACCTGCATGGACCACCACTAAAAATGTGTCACGACCCGCACCCAGTGTAAGGGCACGAGAAGTAACGAACGCCCAGCCTACGCTGCAGTGTCGACGGTAGAACGCTGTCCTGAGTCACCATATCTAACACAATCTAAATAAGCTATGAATAGAGTGTAAAATAATCCGTAACTCAATCACAATACTAAGATAGAATAGAAGAAGAATCTCAAGAGAGTCATAATAAAAGTCTAGGTGTAAACCACCAGAAATAATCTCAAGTACAACTCATAAAGTCTCAAACAGAAACTACAAAATAAAGTACTAAGTCTCAGCTAGACTATGGACAAGTCCTCGGTGACTGTGGGATCTTCCTGTGGGTCCACTCGCCAGTGTCATCTAAGCCAATGCCATAATAAGTAGGACAGTACTCCTCATCATAACCAGTAAAATTTTTAACATGCCCAGTCAGGACGGAACCAGCACATATCTCTCACAACAGTTCATATCCGGAATGGACATATAAAGCAAGCTATAGAAAACTATACATGAATCGCTGTAAAGAGAAATCAATAAGAGAGATATAAGCTGAGATATAATATGATAAATAAAGAATGTAACCTTCTCCGTGAATCAGAGCATAAATTGGTTATGTAAACAGCATGGATTGCACATAGATACAGCTATGGAATGCACATGGATACCTACTGGAAATAATGATCACATAACCAACTGTACTCTCCCTACCCCCAACCAATACACAAGGATCAAAGCATGTTATATTATTGCACATGGATAACAACTACTGCATACATGAACTCATATGGTCATGAGTGTACATGAATAACATATGAGTGCACATGGATAAATATGAATACATGGAGTACATGATGACCATGATAAAGTACATGAACATGACATACTCGTTGTATCCGAGGGGATAACATCGCACGAAAAGATCCAGAGGGTACTGATCCGTGTGAACGTCGTATCAGCATCAAGTATACTAGTCTATAACAAGAGTACATATCCAAAGAAGTATAAAAAGATCAGATAATGTACTCGCCTGGCAATCCGTACTGCTGATGATAAAAAGTGACTGGACTGGAGTAATAAGATCCTATTTAAAACAACCACATGTCATAATACAGTCTAAAATATCATAAGGAAAGCCTTCAATGCAATTTCTACATGATTTGGGTCAATCTAAGTCAAAGTCAACCTTGGGTCAACTTTGGTCAACCAGACTAGTCAACTAGGTCAAAGTTAGGTCAACTAGCCCATAAGTCAAATTTTAGGTCACTACTAGTCCTAGTGTTGATTTTGGGTGTTGAGTTGGTGTTATCTTAGGTCCAAGGAAGCCTAAGCCTAACAACCAATGAAATTCAAATAATACTACCTTAACCCACAATACCCTATGTCTAATACCCACACCTTAGACTAACATATACCAAAACTCTAGGCTAGGTATTTCTTAGTAAGTTTTCGAGTAAAAATAGGGTAATCTCGATTCCTAAATCCTCACACTCAACCAATGCACCCTCACACTTGGGCTTATGCACTTGGCATGCCTACTGCTACTGCAGTTGCCTATTTCCTGAATTTCATCACAAAACATCCCTTATCATTCAGCCTACCTAACCAATACACACATACATATAAACCTCAAAACCAATTCCTACTCTAACTACAACAACTAGTCCTTAGTAACATCTAAACTGGACTGGACATTACTAATTCCTAACTAATAATCAACTAACTTGGCATTAACTGAAACAGTCCTAAATCATGATCAACCTACCAATCTAATTATCAGTTATAGGAATACCTATCTCAAATCCAGCTTCTACCCTAACCAATACCCACATACATATACTTCTCAAAAACCAATTTCTGCTTTAAACTTCAACAAACCATTTAACTACCAACTAACTGAACTTGGCATTACCAAATCTGGACTAACAACTAACTAAACTAGGCATCTAATCAATCCAAGAAGGAAAACGAAACCCAGGAACTAGAGTTCCTGATTTCTGATATTACCCGAGTAACCCTATCCAACCCAAATTCGAACACAGCCCTCTCTCTAGGCAAACTAGCAAGTATCTCCTAGATAGGGTTATATAGGATCGGTAGGTTATATTTTATATAGAATTTACATCAAAATACGATGGGAACAACAAAAGGAAAACTGAAACATGAAGAAAAACTGAACTTAAAACCCGATACTCGACACAAAGCCTAACATGACCTAAAATATTCGAAAATCTAATAATAATCGAAACCAAAGGTTGGTAACGTGTCACGTGTATGAACATGAGATTCAGGTGCAATTGTGTGCAAGGAATAGGACACAAAGTGTCCAGGATACATGCGTATCAGAACTGGGATCCAGTCCTCGTGCACGCGTGTCACGCGACCTAGGGCTCGACATAGACCAATCTATGACACGTGGTCGCTCGTACATGTAGCCCACAAGTAGGGCTACTAGCCCACGTGTCTGTACTGGCCACACGACGCGTATCGGACACCAAAAACTGGCACGCGCACGACAGTGCACAACCCGTGCCTTGTCAATTTCTCTCTCGACTCTCCACGAAACTCAACCAAATTTGTTGGGCATCACGACAGTCATTGCCCCTACCCACAACCCAAAAATCATGCGTCGAGTCGCTGTGTCCAGCGAGAACGGACATAGCAGCAGCAGGACACGCGCATAATCCTCATGCAGCGCGTGCGTGTCCACTTTTGGACATGGATACGTGTCAAATCGTACACAAAACTAGGGTTTAGGAATCCCTACATCTAGGGCTAACAGGATATGTAAAAAGATTTGAGTAAAAATAACTTACAATTCTCTGGGTAATTCTATCGAACACATTAAACCCTAATCCGATACGTGTCTGACACGTCTATCAAACAGACACAAAAACTCACCAAACTACATGGGTGGGTCGAGGGTATCTAGATGCATGCTACCAAGAAGAAAAATCAGGAGAAACTATAGTGTTTAGGTGTTTACCTATTGAGAGTTGAAATATCAATGAAACTGACTCCTCGATCAATGAGACGACCAGTTTCCACTGAGCAAACGCCTCCAACTCCTTGCTAGCAATGCTCCAACAAGTTCTCCTCCTTTCCACGATCACAACGCACTTTGTTTGAGGTGAAACGGAGGTCGGATGAGAAAGTTAGGATTTTGGAGAGCTGAAAACTAGGGTTTTTTAAAGAGGGTGTCAAAACTAATGCAATTGTTTATATAGGAAGGGGGTTTTCCTGTTTGGCCGTCCATGCTGGTTCTTCTAGGGTTAGGGTTGGTTCATGGGCCCCTCTTCTCTACCTAAGTTGAGTTTAAGCCCACTAACAGAAAGGCTTAAAAGGCCAATTAATTAAATAGCCTAAAAATGGTCAAATGGCCTTCTAACTTGAACCAAAGCCTAAAATAAATTTTTAATTAGCTAATGATCATCATATGTCGTGGTTAGTCTCTAATATGGATTATCTAAGGTTAAACCAAATGCTAAAACAAACACAAGCCAAAAGTATCTAGAAAATGACTAAATGACTAAAATGACTAAAATACCCTTATTTTAAAAAGTGAGTGCTACACATCGAGACTCGGTATCATTGGATACGGGATGTGGTTAAAAAGAAGGACGTGGTGCTTGAGAAGGTTCATACTGATAACAATGGAGCGGACATGCTAACGAAGGTTCTACCAAGGAGGAAGTTTGAGTACTGCAGGCAGATCGTCGGAATGATGACCTCCTTCACCTAGTTGTGAAGGGGAAGATTTGTTAGAGTGGATGGGGTTCCCAACCTATATGAAGAAGATCCCGGAGTGCAACGAGCACCGTCTGTGTGTCACAGAAGATCGGGGAGCTGACGAGGCCAGTCGATGATGACGAAGAAGCTCGGGAGCTGCCAGAGAAGCTTCTGGAGAGAGGGGGCAGAGTTCGGGTCGAACTCTGCCCCAGGGGAGAGTTCTGGTCGAACTCTGCCTCCTAGTTCCAGAACTATTCTGTTGCCAGAACACAGAGTTCTGGCTGAACTCTGTGCCAGGACATAGTTCTTGCCGAACTCTATGTCGTCGGGGCTAAAGCATTTTTCAGGATAATTTAATCACCGTTGGATCGTATCCTACTGTCCGGGTTTTGCTGCAAATTAGGGAGTTTATGATGGAACTGGGGATTCCCAGGACCCTTTCTTTGGTGTGCGTATTGATCGATAGAAAGTTAAACAGATGTAATACGTGTTCTAACCCTTCATAGGCGGAAACTAGGGTTCACGAATTATACCTACGACGGAAAGGAGATAAGTAATTCCTGGCAATCTCGAGTGGACGACCACAAGATCTTCTGCACGTATTTCTTCCTCGAGTTGGACGTCGTGTGGGCGACGATCTCCCAACTTTTTCTTCTCCTTGGCAGCACTCTCTTTATCTCCTTACGTGAATCACAAATTTAGAGAAAATTTCATATTTCTAATCAGTAATCTGGCGGCCAGAGAATAGAGGATATATATAGGCTACGACAGGGACCATGAGGAGAAATTAGGGTTAGGCCTCCTAACGGATCTGGATATCCCGTGTTCAGCCCGAACACACAATCCAGGCCCATTAACAATAGCTCGGTCCACTAATGAGCTATTGTTGCACTACCTCCCTAATCCTAAATTATGTTTGTGGGCTCCTTTTATTATATGCTCGTTTGGCTCTCCATGTTAAGATATCGTATGTCCGTCGATCAAATTAAGTTACTGACAACTATATTAATTCGACATCTTTTATCCTTAAGTAGTACCGCTCAACTTTATTTGTCATGTCGAATATAATCCACCTGTAGGGTTTACATGACAATCCTTATGAGCTCCTTAAGAGGACATCATCAACCCGGTGTATCGGAACATGGATTCTATTTATAATCAACAGCCCATCATACATACAATGTTATTACCCAATTTATAGAGGTTGTTGATCCATAATGAATCTCACTCTTTTATGAGTCAAAGTTATGCACATTGCATATATATGTCCGTTATTATATCCGGATTAAGAGTACAAGCATCCATAATAACCGAGGTATTTGTTCTCTTATGTAGTCAGTACAAAGAGAACAACCTCAAGTGGTCCTGTTCAATACACACAAAGTGTACTAGTGTAAACCTATAGTCAAGATAGACTAATACCAAATTACACTACAACCTTTTCAATAGATTGTCCAAGTCCATCTAGGTTGTGAACTATTTATATACTCCATAGAAAACTGATAATATGATCTTCTGTTTGACACTACACACCATATTATCTACAATATAGAATATCAGACATTTGTATTAATACTTGCAACAAATACAATATGCAAACATTTGCCCATATGATTCTCATTCAAAATTTAAGGAAATAAGGTTACTACAAAAGCGATGCTTTTAGTATATAACCCTAACAATCTCCCACTTATACTCAAAGCATTGCTTTTCAGTATACTGTTACAAATCTCCCACTTATACTTAAAGTCATGCTGCTACACATCTGACTCCCATTCCCTCAACATGACTGTCAAAAGCCTTAGCTGGTAAGCTCTTTGTAAAGGGATCAGCTAGGTTGTCGGCTGATGCTATCTTGATCACAACAACTTTTTCTTTCTTTACGAAATCTCGTATCAGGTGGTACTTATGCTCAATGTGTTTGCCTGTCTTATGGGCTCGTGGTTCCTTCGAGTTTGCCACTGCACCACTATTATCACAATAAAGTGTAATAGACTTAGGCAAACTAGGTACTACGTCTAAGTCCAACAGAAAGTTTCTGAGCCAAACTGCTTCTTTGGCTGCCTCAGAGGCTGCCACATACTCGACTTCTATGGTGGAATCAGCAATACATTTTTTCTTGATACTCCTCCACACAATGGCTCCACCTCCCAAAGTAAACACATAACCTGAGGTAGATTTCCTGGAATCCTTATCTGACTGAAAATCTGAGTCTGTATACCCCAAGAGAACTAAACTATCTGCCTGGTAAACTAGCATATACTCTTTAGTCCTTTTCAGGTACTTCAAAATATGCTTTACGGCAGTCCAGTGCTCTTGTCCTGGGTTAGACTGATATCTGCTGACCATGCCTACGGCAAAGCAGATGTCTGGTCTCGTACATAGCATTGCATACATTAAGCTTCCTACTGCTGAAGCATAAGGAGCTGCCTTCATGTTCTCTATCTCTTTAGCTGTCCTCGGACACTGCTCCTTTGATAGAGCAATTCCATGTCTAAAAGGTAAGAAACCTTTCTTAGAATTTTGCATACTAAAACGAGTTAGTACAGTATCGATATAGGAAGCTTGGGATAAGCCCAACATCCTATTCTTGTGATCTCGTAGAACTTTGATCCCAAGGATGTGACCTACTTCTCCCAAGTCCTTCATATCAAACTGTTTGGATAACCATACCCTTACATCAGATAATACCTTCATATTGTTTCCAATGAGCAAGATGTCATCCACATAAAGTACTAGGAACACCACCATGTTTCTGTCACACTTTCTGTATACACATGATTCATCCTGACATTGATCAAATCCATAGGATTTTATCACCTGATCAAAACAGATGTTCCAAGATCTGGAAGCTTGCTTAAGTCCATAAATAGACTTTTTGAGCTTACAAACAAGATGCTCTTGGCCCTTTTCAATGAACCCGTCTGGTTGCTTCATATAGATGTCTTCCTCAAGACTTCCATTAAGGAAAGCTGTCTTGACATCCATTTGCCAAATCTCATAATCGAGATGAGCTGCAATAGATAAAAGAATTCGAATAGACTTAAGCATGGCTACAGGAGAAAAGGTTTCCTCATAATCGATACCCTCTCTTTGAGTAAAACCTTTTGCTACAAGCCGAGCTTTAAAGGTTTCAACCTTACCGTCTGATCCTCTTTTTCTCTTACCTCTTTTTCTCTTATAGACCCACTTGCATCCAATGGCTTTTACACCAACGGGTGGTTCTACAAGCTCCCAGACCTGATTAGAATCCATAGATTCTATTTCAGATATCATTGCTTTTTGCCAAGACTCTGCATCTTTATCTTGGAGTGCTTCATTGTAGGTACAGGGATCATAATCTTGTTCCTCAGGGATGAAGTCTGATGACTCTCCCAAGAACATATATCTATCAGGTTGTATCACAACCCTCCCACTACGACGAGTAACTATCGGTTGTGGTGTAACATTTGTGACACATTGTACAGTTATTTGTGGTTTATCCTCTTGTACTGTTGGTACTGAAGTACTTGGTGTCTCATGTCTCAGTTCTTCTAGAACAACTCTACTTGTGGGTTTATGGTTTATCACATAGTCTTCCTCTAAGAATCGGGCATTGGTGCTAACAATGACCTTCTGATCCTTAGGACTATAAAATAAACCTCCTTTCGTTCCTCTTGGATAGCCTACAAACAAGCGTACTTCTGTACGAGATTCCAACTTATCTGCTTTCCCATTCAGCACATGTGCTGGACTACCCTAAATATGAACATGTTTCAGACTAGGCTTATGCCCAATCCACAGCTCTGTGGGAGTAAGAGGTACTAACTTAGAAGGAACCAAGTTCAAAATATAAGCTGCAGTCTCTAAGGCATATCCCCAAAACGAATCTGGCAAATCTGAATAACTCATCATTGATCTAACCATCTCCATAAGAGTTCTATTCCTTCTTTCGGCTACACCATTCTGTTGGGGCGTTTCAGGTGCAGTCAATTGGGATACAATCCCAGCCTCTGATAAATAGTCCCTAAACTCTCCAAAGAAGTACTCGCCATCACGATATGATCGTAATGACTTGATATATTTTCTATGACGTTTTTCCGTTTCAGCCTTGTACTCTTTGAATTTCTCAAAGCACTCAGACTTACGGCGCATCAAATAAATGTATCCATATCTTGAATAATCGTCAATAAATGTGACAAAATATTCAAAGCCACCTCTAGCTTGGATAGTCATGGGTCCACACAAATCAGAATGAACCAATTCCAACACATCTTTGGCCCTATACCCCTTTGCCGTAAAAGGCCTTTTGGTCATTTTACCTTCCAAGCAGGATTCACAGACTGGTAGTGCCTCCACTTCCAATGAACTCAAAAGGTCCATCTTCAACCAGTCTTTGAATCCTTCTTAGGTTAATATGCCCCAATCGTAAGTGCCAAAGATATGTTTGGTTCATACAAGAAGGTTCTTTTCTCTTATTTAAGTTAGATGACATATTATTCATTTCCATAAGTTGCATTGTGGGCGAAATAGGATTAATGACATACAAATTATCAACCAATGTACCAGAACAGATAAAATATTTATTCTTTCTAATAACAATATTGTCATTAAAATAAACTGAATATTCATCCTCAACTAACATAGAAACAGAAACTAAATTCCTTCTAAGTGAAGGTGCATAAAGACAATCTCTCAATGTCAAAGACTTATTTCTACCAAAAGATAAAGTAACATCTCCTAATGCAACGACCGATACTTTTATAGTATCACCCATGAACAAGCATATCTCTCCATCACTGAGCCGTCTGGTTTTCTGGAACCCCTGTAATGTATTGCAGACATGATTAGTGGCTCATGTATCTACACACCAGGTGCCGGTAGATAACACCGCTAAACATGTTTCAACTACTAGTAAATGAGATATACCTTCTTTGTTCCCTTGTTTGAGAAGTGGACAATCAGTCTTCCAATGTCCTGACCCTTTGCACTTGAAACATTTGTCTTTCGGCTTTTTCACTGCGCCTTGAGGTCCCATGCCCTTCTTTGCTAAGTTTGCCTGTTTCTGAATGTTATTCTTCTTCTTACCGCCTTTTGGCTTAGAAGTAGAAGCCTTTTCAGAAACAAAAACATGACCACTCTACCTAAAGAGAGATTCAGCATCCTGTAGCTCTTTTGCAAGTTCTGCCAAACTATACAACCTTTTGTTCATGTTGTAATTAAGGCAAAAATTGTCAAAACTTTTAGACAGAGTCCCGAGAATGATATCGACCTGGGTTTCCCTATCAATTTCAGCTCCAAGGATCTCCATCTCATTCAGATGACCCATCATCTTGAGAACATGATCCCTTACTGGTGTACCCTCAGCCATTTTTGTATTCATCAAACATTTCATAGCAAACTGCCTAGCTGCTCTACTCTGATGTCCGAAGAGTTTCTTGAGGTTATACATCATGTCATAAGCTGTGGCCATGGCCTGATGCTGATGTTGCAGTACATTTGACATAGATGCCAGAATGTAATACCGCGCCATCTCATCTGCCTTTTTCCACTTCTTATAAGCCTTTTTGACCTCTTCATCAGAGTTAGCATCAGGCTTAGGTGGGCATTCCTCAACAAGTACATATTTGTACTCCTCAGTAGTCAGAACAATGTCCAAATTACGTTTCCAGTCAATATAATTAGGTCCAGTAAGTTTATTTTCTTTAAGAATCACCATAAGTGGACTGAAAGAACCCATTTTTGAAATCCTGAGAATCACATAAATAAAATTATGTAGGGCAAAAAAAACTTTTTGAATTAACTAAATATTGATTCCCTCAAAACAATAATAAAAAATTCACCAACACCTTGAACACCATGAATTTAGCATGCCACGATAGTGTGGACGTATACAAATTCAACTTTATTCAAGTAGTTTTTTCTTATTAAATTTACTATCATGTCAATATAACTTTATGACAAATAAAATTAATATGCTGGTCTTGCTCTGGTCATACAAATAATAGCAGTGACTCCGATGGGGAGGATACCATTATTTGTATCTAAGTGTATACCATTACTTAATAACAAGTCCATTACCTTGTAATGAGTTCCTTCAGATGGAGAAGTGAACACATACTAGGTAACTTTCTAAAATTATCCCTAAGGAAGTTTGTACTGGTGATCCATAATTACTCATCCGATATGGAGGAAAGCACTAAGGCCAACACGCAAGTATAATTACATCACCTACAAACCAGTAATGGAGACCATAGGATTTATACTAAATAAAAATCCTCTTCCACTTAGTTATTTAACAATGAGGGTTTTTTCTACTAGTTGATATTATGTCCATGTTGTCCATTATTAATGTAGGTTTGATTTTTTAAAAAAAACAACCACACAATAATAAACATGCATAATCAGAAAAAGCAAAATGACAAATATAAGAGAAAATATCCAACTATTATGGTCATCTTTGCCGCTCCGTCCTCAACTATCTGAATCCAAAATCTGGCGCTGCGCAGATCTATACGGGGTTCGACCTGCCCGGTCAGGTCGCGGGGTTCGGGGCAGCGCCCAGATTTTTTTTAAAGGTTTTGGCTGTCGATTCCTTCATCGAAAATCATCTGTCTGCCTCTGGATTGCTCAAAACTAGCATCTCGTTCGGCGTCAGAAACAGCCACCACCGCCATCACGATTGATCAAAAATAATTAAAATTACATCAATCCTATGCCTCCCGAAGGAGTTCACACATAATCTAGATTGAAAAATTAAATTAATAAGCACGATCAACCCTCGTGATTTTAATTACATCCACAGCAACAACAACATCCACGACATGTCCGTGCTTTAAACAACACAATCAAAAAACATGCATTGGACCATAATAGTTGGATCTAAGATGTCTGCAAAACCGAGTTAGAACAGATCTACATCTACCGACTATTACATAGCGCAAGTTTTATTGGACAACATGGACGTATCAATCAATACATAGATCCAAAGTGGCTCTGATACCAATTGATGGAACTGGGGATTCCCAGGACCCTTTCTTTGGTGTGCGTATTGATCGATAGAAAGTTAAACAGATGTAATACGTGTTCTAACCCTTCATAGGCGGAAACTAGGGTTCACGAATTATACCTGCGACGGAAAGAAGACAAATAATTCCTGGCAATCTCGAGCGGACGACCCCAAGATCTTCTGCACGTATTCCTTCCTCGAGTTGGACGTCGTGTGGGCGACGATCTTCCAACTTTTTCTTCTCCTTGGCAGCACTCTCTTTTTCTCCTTACGTGAATCACGAATTTAGAGAAAATTTCAGATTTTTGATTAGTAATCTGGCGGCCAGAGAATAGAGGATATATATAGGCTACGACAGGGACCATGAGGAGAAATTAGGGTTAGGCCTCCTAACGGATCTGGATATTTCGTGTTCAGCCCGAACACACAATCCAGGCCCATTAACAATAGCTCGGTCCACTAATGAGCTATTGTTGCACTACCTCCCTAATCCTAAATTATGTTTGTGGGCTCCTTTTATTATATGCTCGTTTGGCTCCCCATGTTAAGATATCGTATGTCCGTCGATCAAATTAAGTTACTGACAACTATATTAATTCGACATCTTTTATCCTTAAGTAGTACCGCTCAACTTTATTTGTCATGTCGGATATAATCCACCTACAGGGTTTACATGACAATCCTTATGAGCTCCTTAAGATGACATCATCAACCCGGTGTATCGGGACATGGATTCCATTTATAATCAACAGCCCATCATACATACAATGTTATTACCCAATTCATAGAGATTGTTGATCCATAATGAATCTCACTCTTTTATGAGTCAAAGTAATGCACATTGCATATATATGTCCGTTATTATATCCGGATTAAGAGTACAAGCATCCATAATAACAGAGGTATTTGTTCTCTTATGTAGTCAGTACAAAGAGAACAACCTCAAGTGGTCCTATTCAATACACATAAAGTGTACTAGTATAAACCTATAGTCAAGATAGACTAATACCAGATTACACTACAACCTTTCCAATAGATTGTCCAAGTCCATCTAGGTTGTGAACTATTTATATACTCCATAGGAAACTGATAATATGATCTTCTGTTTGACACCACACACCATATTATCTATAATATAGAATATCAGACATTTGTATTAACACTTGCAACAAATACAATATGCAAATATTTGCCCATATAATTCTCATTCAAAATTTAAGGAAATAAGGTTACTACAAAAGTGATGCTTTTAGTATATAATCCTAACAGTTTATACATGGTTATTCCTAACCCTAATTACAACATAACATTGAAGAACAAGAGAGCGAAAAGAGGCAAGAGTGCCATTGCAACTTTGGAAGAGAAGAAGGAGGATTAAAGACCATTTTCGAAGGAGGATCATGTTCGGGTAATATCTACTCGTCATCCTTGTTCTTCGTAGCCTTGTAATCATTATTCTTGCTTCTAAGTGTTGTGGGGATCCGATTTGGACCGGAAGAAGTTTGTAGAGGGTGTAATCCTTTATTTCATTATTGAAGGCTTCTCAGGATTGGACTTTGATCTTCCCGTGGTTTTTTTTGCAAGGATTTTCTACGTCAAAATTCTCTGTGTCTGCGTGGTTTATTTTGGTGTTTTGGTTCGTGCGTTGTTTTGCTCGGTTCTCTTGCAGGTACTCTCTAGTTTGGGGAAAGGTTTCCACGTTTCTTTCCCAACAACGGGCTCTCGACAATCCTTAAATAAATATGCTTAGGGGTGGAGTAGTAAAATTATAGGATGTGTAGGCCATGGTATTTAATTTTTCATACAAAGTCACACAAGCGAAATCCAATTCATATTTTCAGCATTTTCTTCTTTGTGTTAGTTGGATGAATTATTACCTGAATTTGTCTTCTTATATCGCATGTTACTTCAAGATTTGAGACAAGATGCATACTTGAATTTTGAAATTTGATACGTACTTGAATCCTGAAACTTGGGACAAGACACAGTTGAATTTTGAGTTTTGAGATGAGAAATAAAGAAGAAATAATATACGATAATAAAATAGGTATTGTTTGTAGCTCTAGCTAGTGCATGAGAGGGGAAGAACAACTTGAATTCCACCATACAAAATTTATGCAATATAATAACAACAAAAATTGAACAGTAGTAGCTCCTTCTGGAATGCCTTGTAAAGTGAGTTTGTTTGGCTTAACTCACTTATCTGTCCTGAATCTATACCTAATTCGATTAAAAAGATTGATTAGATGAATTAATGATATGTCTTATTTTTACCCACATGATGTGAGGGGCCGGGCTCTAAGCATCGTCTTATCCAAAAATAAACTGATCCCTGGTCATGAGATTATTTTCGTGAAACTAGATAGTATGGTCATTCAAAGAGTTGTTCTCCAAATTGTATCATCATATAGGAAAAAAATTTTTGTCAATGTGATAGTAAATTTTATGACGTATTGATTGATCGAACACTAAGAGAGCACTAGAATATAACTTAGATAGAATCATATTTAAAGTTAATACTATAATACTTCTCTAGAGTTAAATATACTAAACCCTTTTAATTGTTCTATTTTATATCACATCATATCTTTATTTTCTTATCATTGTTGACTGAGAACTTACATGTCATTTTTACGACATAGTACTTTTAACTAAGGAAAGACGAGATTCTAGAAGAGACGTTGCCTTTTTACAACGTAAACAAAGCTAATGAAAAATCCACAACGGTCCAAGGATTTAATCGGGCATGCATTTAACCGGGTATCGTCGATTTGAAACTGTTCGAGGCAACACAAATTTTATTTGCAGGAAGGAGTAAAAAAGAAGGGTCTGAACTACCCACCAAGTAATAATGCGCCGAGAGTAGGAGATCGCATCGCAACGATCAAACTTCAGTTACACGAGCTCCTGCAATGACATCAACATCGTATCAGAAATCCTTCTCCAATCATTCCTCTCAAAATTCTCAAGAATGAATGTAGAAATCGATGAAAAAACACATTCATCAAAACCAACCAGCGAAAACAATATTCAAGAACTCCATATAACAGTCACATTCCGTTAAAGGGACTCTTATATAGAGCTCACTTGTCGATACGCAGTCTGCTGCATATAGGACTTATTCCAACAGAAGTCGATCCATTAGTTGGAACGGTTCTCATAGTATTCGTCCAAATCGATTTGCTTGATGTTGAAAAGGTTTTTCGTATACAAAGTTTCTGATTGACTCAGACTAGCCATCTAAGTTTCTGGCTGAGTCAAACTAGCCACAAGTCCATTACATAGTGTGATGCCTAGCAGGAATGGGGACTACAGTACCGGATCTTTGGTATTGCAGCTGTCGGTTTACTCCAAAGCTCCTCATCCACCTCCATTTGCACCATCATAGCCCGATACTTCTGGCTCTACTCCTAGCATGCTTAGCATGCAGCGGATGTCGACGAAGATGTACCGCGTTCTGAGGCAACTGAGATAGATTACGCAGAGGATGCCTCCTCCTCCTGCTCCTGATGTTATCGCTCTTGTTGTTGCTCCTCCTCCAGCAAGTTAGTGTGTTCCTGCTCCGATTCCTGCTTCTTCGGTTGCTCATGTCCTACTCTTAGTCTGAATTCTGCTCCTATCATTTCCGAGGCCATGCAACAGGCTAATACTACGTTTATGCTGAAGTTCATGCGTAGCCAGCAGCACCAGCCACTAGGCTCACTACCAAAATAAGTCAAATCAGCGACGACATTAGCGACGAAAGCAAGAAACGTCGTCGATATTTTGCATATTAGCGACGTTACAAAAAAAATGTCGCAAGACGTCTCTGTTTGCGACGTTCAGCGACATTCTGCGACTACCTTAATTTCATAAAAAGAAGAAGTCGTGGAGTAGTCGGTAAACGTTAGTAAATTATTGAAAATAGCTACGTTTAGCGACTGAAGTCATAATATGTCGCCGAGAGCTGGGGCCGGTCACGTTTCACGTGGATCGATATATTGGGATGTACTGGTATGTGTCGTAATCTAACTCAACCAAAAACCCAACAATTAAGTTTCATTCATTCATGCGCTACCACTGATCCTATTTCTTGTCATAATTGTCTAAGCCAATTAGGTGCTATTCGTTGCCCACACACTAAATGCACGAGATGTGCAACATCGACCAACCAATAAATTTGAGCCAGACTTTATCTCTTCCTACTTGCCAGGAGCACCTACCAGTCCATCCGTCCTTGCTTCTGGAACCCTCCAGTTTTGCTTCTACGTACGTGTTTATAATTCATGATCGATGCCCCTAGCACGAGAATCCAACCACCAATGGATCATAGCGAATCCACGACCACAGCTTCCTGCTCTTACTCCCCGCTCCCCCATTCCGACCACGACCTGAAGAAGTCATCGGCGAAGCTATGGTCCCTAGTGCAGGTCGTGGTTATGCTGGCGCTGGTCCTCGTCGCGTCGCTACTCTTCGGGCCGAGGCCGAGGCCGAGCTCGGAGAGCGGCGGACGCTGGCCGCCGGTACCGCGTCCCGAGGAGCACGAGGGGGCCTCTCGAGGAGCGAAGGAGGGCGTGTCGGAGAAGTCGACCGGGTCGCTGATAGGATCGGAAGACGCTTACAATTGGACCAACTCCATGCTCAGCTGGCAGCGCACTGCCTTCCATTTCCAGCCTGAGAAGAACTGGATGAACGGTTCTCTCTCTCCATATAATATATATAGAAATGTTCACAAATAAAAAACTAGACAAGTGGTGTCATATTATGGAAGCAACTTATGTTATAATCGTTCTATTTGGATTGTATCTTTTAAGTAGATACTCTCACTTTCTAATTTCAGTTTTATAATGTAACATAAGTTGATTCCATAATACACAAACACACACACACACACATATATATATATATAGAGAGAGAGAGAGAAAATAATATATATATATATATATATATATATATATATATATATATATATATATAATTTTCTCTCTCTCTCTCTATATATATATATATATATATATATATATATATATATATATATATTCTCTCTCTCTATATATATATATATATATATATATATATATATTCTCTCTCTCTCTCTCTCTCTCTCTATATATATATATATATATATATATATATATATATATATAATAAATATTTTTTTAATATATATATATATATATATATATATATATATATATATATATATATTATATATAGAGAGAGAGAGAGAGAGAGAGAGAGAATAAGTGAGGTGAGGTGCCACCTTACCGCTATGTGTCACCCCTCATGCTATTATCATGCATTTGTACACTTTTCGAAACATGATGATAGTATGGAAGGGTGACACATAGCAACCACCCGTAAGGTGGTATCTCACCTTCCTTTTATATATATATATATATATATATATATATATATATATATATATATATATATATATATATAATTGGAAAAATAGTTTCACCACTAAAGTTTTTTTTTCAAAAATACCCTCATATATATTTATTAATTGAAATTGCTCATTGAATTTAATATGGATAGTTATGTATTTACGTATAAATTATTTTTTAAGGATATTGTTTTCTCTTTCCAATTATTATAAAATATGTGTAAGACACGTGCACGCACACACACATATATATAGTAGTGGTGAAGCATGTGGGCTGAGTGGTCAGGAGATCGAATATACAGTGGTAATGGTGAGGCATGCGGGCCGAGCGGTCATGAGATCGACTCCCAATGAGAGCGTTCGTCACAAGTCACAACTACCAATTCCAAAATTATATATATATATATATATATATATATATATATATATATAAGTTATGTCCGTAGAGCTCCGTCCTCTTGCACCATCGGTTCGGGGGGTCCGCGTAGGACCCGTCCGCGTGTCTGCTCGATCCAACGGTTGAGGACGACAAAAATTTTGTAGGATTCTACAGACGAAACTTCCGATCTGGACCCATATAGGCTATGCTTTACTTCTTTTCTTTCTATAGTGTCCATCAATCTTCTAATGATTCTTCTTTCCGTTATTATTTATTTATTTTTTATTTTTTGCTCAAGATGGAATTCATGGGATCTAGCCATCTGATTCTGCGTTGCCTGTGCTTCAGATCCTGATGGTAAGGAATATTTAACACTTTTAATAATTATTTCCTTCTTAATTTCTGGAGAATTTTGCAGTTAAACTTAATGCTTGATTTAATGTATTTCATAATGCTGTCGCACTAACACTCAACTCCGTGTACATTACGGCCTCGTGTAATGTAATCGTAGTCGTAATATAATCAAATGGAATTTTTTTTTATTTGATTATATTGCAATTATGATTACATTACAGTGTACCAAACGGAGACTACATCCAAATATGACAGTAGCTGATCAACTCTTAAATTCGACCTAATGAATCCGCTGTCAAAGTACAACGGAGGGTCCTCCACGGCATTCATCCCTTGTAAGGGTCAAGAATCATCATGTGGTTAGGTTCCGTTCCGTGTTAGATTTGGTATCAGTCTAGATTGTATCGCCTATTTAAGGCACTTGCGTAGTGATATCTGTTTTTTTTTGATAGAGATTGATGATTCACATAAATCTATTTCACCAACTATCTATAAAAATACAAGAGTTTTCAGTTAGCGATTTGATCAAAGATACTCTTATCTGTTCCTAAACAATTACCATCTTCCATTATATAGTATCTGATATGGCAGCTGACATAACAGCTGACATTAGGGGTGAGCATTCGGTTTATTCGGTTCCAACCGAACCGAATAAGCAAAAATCGAATTGGACCAAAACCGAATAAGCAAAACCGAAACCGAACCGAATTGGTCAATAACCGAACCGAATTAAATCGGTTCGGTTTTCGGTTTATTCGATTTTTGGGTTTCTTTGTGTTTTTTTGTTAATATATATAATAACTAAATATATCTAGATATATTCAGTATATACCTATAACATATACATATATATATTTAGTATATAGCTATAATTAACACACACACACACTATATATATATAAACTAAATTTTCTTATTCGGTTTTCGGTTTTGGACCGAAACCGAATCCCGAAACCGAAACCGAATAAAAAAATTTAGTATTTTCAAAACCGAAACCGAACCGAATTTTTTCAAAACCGAACCGAATTCCTTATTCGGTTCGGTTCGGTTCGGTTCGATTTTCGGTCCAAAACCGAATAATGCTCACCCCTAGCTGACATGACAAATTTTAATCCAAAATATTAATTATCCAATTTTTTTTAATGTTAATGTTAATGTTAATATTAATATTAATATTAATGCTAATTTTAATGTTGAGATTAATTTTAATATTAATATTAATGTTAATTTTAATGTTAAGGTTAATCTTAATGTTAATTATCATATTAATTTAATATTAATTTTAATGTCAAATTTTGCCATGTCAGCAACTATGTCATATATCACATAATGGGAGATGGCATAATCCAAATATTTTGGGAGCCGAATATCATTTTTGGTTCCTAAATGACAGTGGCACAACTTGACTACAACATTTTGAAGAATAAGCTATAATTTAGGGAAGTAAATTATATTTTTGAAGAGAGAGAAATTATATTTTAGAATGAATTAATATCTAAAATTGAAATATTTATTAAGAAAAAAAAATGGAGGGCCCAGCAAAAATGGGTGTTCTTTTTGAATAAAACAAAAATGGGTGTTTGAAATATTGTTTCTATACCTAATGCAACCAACCTGCAGTTCTTTAGTTTAATCCAACAGTACCCTTTTTTTTTTTTTTTTTTTTTTTATACAAAGTAGCATGAATTGCTTGTTTTCTAGACAATAGCGGTAGTAGAAAATTCCTTACCAAACCTTCTATCTATGAATTTGACAGTCCCCTAAACATGTAATTCCTTGCCACGGTACAAGAGGACCGCCGATTGAACCCGTCAACCCGTAAACCGGTAGTTTTATCGGACTGGTTAATATTAATCCAATGTTGTTTCCAAAAATCCGATCAACATGGTAGATCCAGCCGGTCAGACCACCGACCAGTCTGATCCAGTTGGAATTTGAACCGATTTGACCATGTTTTTTTATATTTGTTTTGGGTTACATACAATCAAAGATAATATATTTACTTCTTGACTAATCCTACTATTGGTAAACATGCAAAATTTATAAGTAGTATATATATGTAGTAGTGTATTATGTAATATAGTCAATGTAAAATTGTCAATTTATATAACTAGTTCAACTCGGATTAACTTCCTGGTTGGATAGGTTTGACCTAACCCACTATCATGACTAGGTCGATCTTTGGTACAGTTTTTAAAACATTGTTATTTTGTACTATTTTTCCTTTTTTAAATTCTAACCTCAAATATGTCCTCCACTGTAATTATTTAAAATTATGCAAAACTCCATTAGAGCATCATTAGTAGTTGGGACTCTCCAATGCAATTTGAAGCCCAAAATTTTTAAAAAAAAAAGGTAAATGTGGAATGGGTTGGATTTGTATGAGAATAGTAGGAAATGATAAAGTGAGCTCCGGTCCCAAAAGTTGTGTGGTCAAAAATTAATGTAGGAAAAAAATAATATAAAGTTTAGAATCTAGAAAGTTGGGCTCCAAATTGGAACTTACTATTCTACAGAACGAGTTTCTACAATCTAGAATCTAGAAATTGGGAGGCCCAACCCTTAGCACCCATGGATGGGTTAGGACCGAAATTATAGAAATTGAAACTAGGGATGAGACTTATTATTCTACAAAATGAGCTCCTACATTCTAAATCTAGAATCTAGAAAATGGGATGGCCTTACTAATGATGCTCTTACAACCCATCAAAAATTTCATGTGGACTTTAAATTGGAAAACTATATATATTAACAAAGAGAAAGCATTACAAAGTCAATATATTAAGAAAAAAGAACAGTATTTTGATGAATTGATAGAGATTCTTAATTTGCGCTCAAATAGCATTGAGATAAAATATGACATAAAAGATAGGTTGGAATGTTGGTGGAGACTTTAACGTTTATTAAGAAACTCGTCAGTATTATAAATGTTTGTCATGTAGTTTGATATAATGTATGCATATATGTTTGTCATATGTCTAAATTTAATATAATGCAAGCAAGTAGAATTGAATATTCAAACGACATATGACAATCATTAGCAACTTTTCTTGTAATTTTTAGTCTTTGAAATATAAAGAGTATTACTTAAGGGCAAGCGCTACAAAAGTTATTCAAAATTGTTTAAATTTTATTTATTTATAAATTTGTTACCCAAACAAAAAATTACTAAGAGTCTGTTCACTGTCAAAAATTTTTACTGCCCTAAAATTTGACTTTAAAGTCCGTTCCATTATTTGTCACATCCCCTCCCTCCTCCCTCCTCCCTCCTCCACTCCCACCACAAAAAAAGTTTTAATGTTTATTAGGTAATTCGTCAACCGTTATTAACATTTATCATGTGTCCATAATTTAATATTATACATGTATATGTATATTTGTCCTAGGTCTATAATTTAATATGATGCATGTACGTATAATTGAATCTTAATAGGACCGATGGCAATCATGTGTAACAATTCCTGTAATTTAAATAAATTTCGAAAATGATATTCTGTCCGCTGTTGGGCATGTCCGTCACTTGACCGTGTCTACATGGCAGCTGTCCATTGACCTCCTGTTAGTACCGGACCCACCTTCCTAAAATCCGGACCACATGGTTAGTAAACGATCACTACGTGGCGTGGGCCAGTGAGGATTACGTCCAAAGGACGGCCAAATAGCAGTGTCCTATAAATTCATGTAATAGAGCATGTACTTAAATTGGTGATGCTGCTTCTTCTCCAGCTCCCCTGTGGTACAAGGGATGGTACCACCTGTTCTACCAGTGGAACCCGGACTCCGCCGTGTGGGGCAACATCACCTGGGGCCACGCCGTATCCCGCGACCTCGTCCACTGGCTCCTCCTCCCTCCCGCCATGGTCCGGGACCACTGGTACGACGCCAACGGCGTCTGGACCGGCTCCGCCACCCTCCTCCCTCCCGACCGCCGCGTCGTCGTCCTCTACACCGGCTCCACCAACGCGTCCGTCCAGGTCCAGAACCTCGCCACCCCGGCCGACCCCTCCGACCCGCTCCTCCTCCGCTGGCTCAAATGCGCCTCCAACCCGCTCCTCCTCCCCCCGCCCGGCGTCGGCCCCAAGGACTTCCGCGACCCGACGACCGCCTGGTCCGTCCGGAACCGGTCCGCGTGGCGGGTCGGCATCGGCTCCAAGGACGACTCGCGCCACGCCGGCATTGCCCTCGTGTACGAGACCGAGGACTTCCTCACTTACCGCCTCCTGCCGGGCCGTCTGCACGAGGTCCCGGGCACCGGCATGTGGGAGTGCCTGGACTTCTACCCGGTCTCCACGGCGGCGGACGTCGGGCTCGACACGTCCGCGGAGCCGCCGGCTCCCCCCGGGGCGGTCAAGCACGTGCTCAAGGCCAGCCTGGACGACGACAAGCACGACTACTACGCGATCGGGGACTACGATCCGGAGGGGAACGTGTGGGTGCCGGACGATCCGGAGAACGACGTCGGGATCGGGCTGAGGCTCGACTACGGGAAGTACTACGCGTCGAAGACGTTCTACGACGAGACGAAGCGGAGAAGGGTGCTGTGGGGATGGAGCGGGGAGACCGACAGCGAGAACGCAGATCTGCTCAAGGGATGGGCTTCTGTCCAGGTAAAGAATCTACGGAGTACGGACACACCGATATCTGTGTCGAATCAATCCGTGTCGCCGTACCAAAAAAACGTCTCAATGTGTGCAAAATGTAAGCAAAATTTTACGTTGCAGACCATCCCGAGGACGATTTTGTACGACAGGAAGACCGGGAGCAATCTTTTGCAGTGGCCGATAGAGGAAGTGGAGAGCTTGAGACTGAGCAGCAAAGAGTTCATCGACACCGAGCTCGACCCCGGCTCGATAGTGCCCCTCGACGTTGGCAGAGCAACACAAGTAATGATTTAATTGTGTGACGATAAATAACTATTTCTCGTCTAAAATTAAACTTTCGCACTCGCTAGAATGGGCTAATTGGCCGACGGGCACATTTGGTTGCAGCTGGACATGGAGGCGGAGTTTGCGATCGAGACAGAAGCATTGGCACGGACGGCCGAGGCGGACGTGGGATACAACTGCAGCACGAGCGGCGGAGCGTACGGGAGGGGCGCGTTGGGACCTTTCGGACTGCTCGTCTTGGCCGGTCAGGACCTGTCGGAGCAGACTGCCGTCTACTTCTACGTCAGTAGAGGAACCGACGGCAGCCTCCGCACTTTCGTCTGCTCCGACGAATTAAGGCATGCATCTTTCTTTGTACGCGATTTCTATTAGAATCATCCATCTAAACTCATTTTCATCATTCTACGCTCATTCTGCAGGTCGTCCAAGGCTAACGACCTCGTCAAGAGAGTGCACGGGAGCGCGGTGCCGGTGCTCGACGGGGAAACGCTCTCGCTGAGAGTACTTGTAAGCGTGAGCTCTCCGAGTGGTCTAATGGAAATTCTAGCTAGACGAACAAAATTCTGATGGTTCAGTTGCTGGTTGATATTTTCTTTCTCAGGTGGACCACTCCATTGTGGAGAGTTTTGCGCAGGGGGGACGGACGTGCATCACGTCGCGCGTGTATCCGACCGAGGCGATCTACAGCTCCGCGCGGGTCTTCCTCTTCAACAACGCCACCGGCGCTCGAGTCACGGTCAAATCGATCAGGGTGTGGCATATGAATTCTGCGTTCATCCGTCCATACGAAGCTCAAGGAAATTAATTAATACCCAGAGCTTTTAGCTTCTCCAATCCCTATTGCCTGATTTTGTTTCATATAAAATTCAAATAAAAGGAGATGCAGATGATTTCTATACCATGATCTACAGAAACTCAACCACAAATTTAAATAGGAACAGAATTTTAGTGGCTCTTTGGGTTATCGAAAAAAGGTATAGATTCTAGCAGCGGAAGATCGTGGATCGAGCCACGGAGGCTTATTATTTCTTTCATTTATTTGGTGGGAGTTGGAAGACATCGGACCTGCATAAAATTCTGTACGTATCGTCGAGCATCTAAAAAAATTAAATAGGAACTTATAATATCGTTATGACACGTGGTATTATTTTTACATTTAGGTCCATGACTTTTTCTATTTATATCCTTCAAAAAAAAATAAAAAAATAACATATATGTAATCCAAAGACTACTAAAGACTGGGTCTTTAAATTAAGAACTCATTAGCTCCTCCAGGGTTTTTGATACATATAAATTTTGGTTGGGATCCCAAACTTCACTTGTTTTGTTCACTTTGAATTTTGGTTTTGAATGTGCAAGCATTAAATACTTGCAGTTCTTGTCCGTTGTATTTTGAGTCTTGCCTACGCCCTCTCTTCCTTCTTCTCATGTGGGCAGAAAATTCTTGGATTTGAAAATTTTAATTTATTTTAGAATTTAAATAATTATTTATTTAATAATATTGTTGTGCTAATAATAAAATTTCAGTATTAATTACAATAATTATGTATAAAATAAATAGCAAATATATCACATAAATAATTAACTATGTAGCTACCAAATTCACATGGGCCCACCATTTTATTTTTAATTAATTATATTAACTCATTTAAAACTTAATAGGTAATTTGTTAATGACTAATTAGTAGGTAGGTAGTATATTTATTTTCATTAATATTAATTTTTCTATTTAGATTTGGTCTAATGTTGCATGAATACAAATACGATACGACACGGTAAATATAAGGACACGACTGACATAACATATATTTTATTCTGTCCATAGAGTGTCCCATACGTATTTATTGAATTTTTTATGTGTGTCCAATATGACCAGATTTTTGGAGTGTCTGTACTTCCTAGATTTGTGGAGAGTTTCCTTGGATTTTAATTTACAATATATAATTAATAGTAAAACAAGACTATTTGAGATAATTAATTTATTTTATTCTATAATTGGGATAACTAATTAGTTAACTAAATTCCATTATTAATATTTAATAATTATAATTATTTATCTTTATTTGTTAAACTAATTATTTAATTTTTCTTATAATTATAATACACTCTCTCACTTTCTACTTACTTCTTTGTCCTAATTAAAAACATTTGTCCCCTACTATGGGAACAAGAAAGTGCAAATCCAAATTTACTATTATGTGGAGTTCTTGAGCTCATCTTATTTCCGGTAACTAACTTTGTAAGCATCCTTAACAATATTGAGTTTATTTAAGGAACACACACTTCGCAGATGTCAGAACATCATTTTATGGTAACGAATATACAAAGCACAAATACCAACGACAATCACATAATTAAGAACATAAGATATAGTATGGTCCGATTGAAGGTTGGCTTACGTCCATGGGACAAGTTGTAAACTTCCTGAATTTATAAAAAAATTATTTTAATTTATTTTAAATATTTGTTTAATATATCCTTGTGGTCGATTATATGATTTTTAATATCAAAACTAGCAAGTAATTATTATTTTATATATGGTAAGTATTTTGCACAAGATTTTATTAAAATACTTTAAAAGTTTTTTTTTTGAATTTTTGGAAAATTTTGTTTAGATTTTGGTGTATATATATATATATATATATATATATATATATATATATATATATATATATATATATATATATATATATATATATATAAGAGTTTTAAAAAAGAAAGAAAAAAAAAGCACCCACTGTAACAGTTAATGAACCAAAACCGCCTCCTTCCCCCCTCCCCCCCCCCCCCCCCCCCAAACCGCCTCCTTCCCCCCTCCCCCCCCCCCCCCCCCCCCCCCCCCCCCTTTCGTTTGAACACTACATTTTCCCTTCTCTAAACTGTTATAACACTTATATATATATATATATATATATATATATATATATATATATATATATATATATATATATATATATATATATATATATATATATATATATATATAAAGGGAATTGGAGTTATATAAGAGAGTTAGAAAGAAGAAAGTAAAAATAAGACCAACACCACCCGTGTCACGTCCCGCTCTCGGAGGAGCGATTGTCCTCGCTAAGGCATGATGCCGCACGAGCCTAAGTTGTGCTCGTGCAAGGCTAAGTCCAGAAACGGCCGATTGAAACTAGGCCACAGAGTCGCATAGAGTGTCCCCATTTGCAACGGAAGTAAATGAACACAAGTTGAAACAAAATCAATGTCTTTATTGATATTCAGGAAGTAGTACAAGCGACGCTAGGCCGAGATTACGATTCACTCAAGCTCTCTCTCTCTCTCTCTCTCTCTCTCTCTCTCTCGAAACATAAAAGACGTGCCAAGTGGCTTACAACATGGAATGATTCATAAAGATGTTCCAATACATTACGTTCCATATATGGTGCTTCAGTTCCTTTACAACGCTCCAAGATTCCAGATTTAGCTCCGCGCCTTAGCACGCACGCAGGAAGACTCTGCACCCGACGAGGTTCTCCTGCCCCCTGCAGGCAGACTATGTGGTTATCAGTATATTGTTATGCACTGGTGGGAAGGCTAGCTCGCCCAACTCGCTATCATTACCAAACACGTTCAATTTAATTTCGTGCACCATCTATCAGTTGTTGTCTTTCTAATATTGTGTGAAACCCAGTTTCTGTAGTTAGATTTTTAATAGAATTTTTGGTGTAATTAAATTAAAACGTTTTCAAATTATTACTACTATTATAATTATTAAATATCTTTGAATGAAAAGTGATTTCGAAATTATTAATCAACTTGGACTTTTGTATGTTTGGACCCAGACCCGCGTTCGAGCCTGAGCCCAAACCCAAACCCGGTTCTTTCCTATTTTTTGACTTGGTTAATAAAAGAAATGATAATAATAAAAAAAAAAATTATTTTTCCCCGTGGTGGGAACTGGTCCCGAAGGACCAGCGTGTTTTCTCTTTGGGAATGGGTAAACTCATTCCCGAATCTTTCTCTCTACCACAAATTTTCCCCAACGTTCAGATCCACTCCCCATTTTTTATTTCCCACGTTCCCATCAACTCAACAGAACAAAAATTACTTTCTCTCCCCACGTCCCTTCACAACACATCTTTCTCTCAAAGCCCTCACCTAATCTCTCTCTCACGAACTCTTATTCTCCTCTGTGGAAGAGAACCCACTCTCAAAACCCACAGAAGCTCTCAATCTTTCTCCCTCTCCTTTCTTCCTCCTCGGTTGGGAAACCCATTTCCCGAGCTCAGCCCTAGCTCCGCGCGCGCGACCCTAGGCCGGGCCCCTTGCTCCGGCGAGAGTCCCCGCGGCCTCCGCCGCTGTCCCGCGCAGCCGCCTCCCGCGGTCGAGCCCCACCGGCGAGCCCCCTCTCCGGCCAGCAACCCGGCGCCCCCTCCGCAGCGCGTCCGGCCAGATTCCGAGCTCGCACCGAGCTTTCCGCGGCTTACCCGCCGGCGCCATCCTCTCCGCCGAGGCCAGCAACCCCTTTGCCCGCGCCTCCGGCGTGTCCAGCGGCCATCCGCGGCACCCCCGCCTCCGCCGCCACCCTCTGTGGCCGGCGATCCTCTCCGCCACCATCTGTGACCGCGACCCCCTCCGCGCCCGCTGTCAGAACCCGACCCCGTCGCTGTCCAGCACCCTTTCCGCGGTCTTCCCCGCTGTCCGTGGACTTTCCCGCGGTTTGGATCTTCTACCTGCTGCCGACTTAGTTCGGATTTCTTTCCCGAGATTTATCCCGCGGCTCCCCGACCAACGGATCTTGGTAATTTCTGTTAATCAGAGTAGTTCGTCCCTCCCGTGAGTCGATGATGATAGATCGGTCCCCCGGTTCCCTCTCGGGAATCCGGATAGCTGCGTTATAATTTTCGTTTAGTTACGTTAGTTTGATTTCCTGTGTTTTTACTTGCTGGTTGGTGTGAATTGGTTGATATTGGATCCCCGGACTCTTCGGGAATTATTTCTGTGGTGTGGAAATTATTTTGGTGGATTTATGTGGATTATTTGGGTTGGAAATCATTTGCAGGAATTTGTGGGCGCTTCCCAGTTTTGGGTTTGTCCCGGAATAGAGGAAGTGCTGTCCAAATTTTTACAAATTATATTTTAATTGATTTCAAAACTGGCTTTCGAAAATGATTTACTAAAAACCGATTTTCGGGCGACGACCGTACCGGTCTGTGGGCCCCGGCAAAATGCAAACGCACCGGTCCGACCGGACGTTGAGGCATAAACCGAAATTTGAGGAATGGACCGAGTCTGAGACTCCTAGCTTCTTTTTTATTATTTTTAATTTAGACTATTTATATTAGATATTTATTTTCTTGCACTTTATTTAATTTCAGTCATTTTCTTTTATTTAATGTAAAAGAAAATTTGTATCGGGCATAAGCCCACCCTAGGACCAGTAGCTGTGCCCATGTATTTGTGTAGCGTAGCTATTTTTCTTTTCTTTTTCTGGTGGATGTGATTTGGGTGGATTTTGGATTGATTGCATATTCGTAGTTTAGGACGTAACTTACGGGTTAATTACGAGTTTAGCTAAAATAAATAAAATAATATTAATTCACGGTTTGTCACAAAAGGAAACTGTATTTTTATAAATATATTACAAAACACAAAGTTTTTCAAATTGTAATTGATTCTCGTGTATTTTTAAATAATCCAATTAACCGGCTTAATCAACGCACGTAGTTGCAACGTAACCGTTAGCTGTAGATTAATACAACATAAAACCTGACTAGGACATGACTACTAGAGATTGCAACTAGCACACTTAGTCTGGTTATTCAGGATTCTAAATCGAGTTCTCAACTGTAGGAACTCGAAGTCATACCTGACGTTCCTCTTCGGTGTCAACCTGTCTTTCCAGTCAAACTTAATACAAGGCAAGTATAGTATGTGTTAGTTTACAGTTATTTATTTAATCGTTTTACTGCATGTCTAAATCACGTCTCAAACACGAAACTCTCACCGAGAGTACTGTACTGTAACTACTGTAACTACTGGGGACTGGGAAATAGCGGGGGATTGGGGAATAGCGTAATGATTATGACCATACTGTAACAAAACCCCTTATCCATTACTGTAACAAACCCAAGCCGGTCATATGTCATTACCTATTCAAATCACTGTTTTCTACTGTAACAAACATGTTTTAAAACTGTTTAGAACTGCATGATTCTATTTCTTATTTAACTGTTTAATTAGCATGAATTGTACTTTGCTCCCTCCTGACTGGAGACAACATTTTAGGTAACACTGAGGATGACGAGCTATAATATAATAGCTACTATGACCCGGTTCTCTACCCTGCGACGGTACCGGAGCCGTCTCTGGAGGACGCTGATCCTGGGACCACTGAACCTGATGCTTAGATAGTTTCCCTTTCCTGCATCTTTCTTTTATTTGGAGTTTGTAGTTTTATTTTCAGCATTTTCCTTCCAGTTGTATTTCTGAATATTTTATCAAATAAAGTTTCAATTCCGAATAGAACAGTTGTGGCAAATGTACTTGTGTTGTTGTGAATACCTGCAATGGAACAGCTTACTGCCGTCGTCTCACCACGGTGCAGGCTGGGCATGGTCCGGTTCGACCCATTAAATTGGGATCGGGTCGTGACATGTTTTCAGTGGTGGCCCATGCAGGTCCCACAACAAACAACAACTTAGGAAAACATACCTAGAAACAATTAGGACACTAGAACATTGATTTGTCACGACATAGGTCCGATTTATATATAAATAAATATTTTTGCTTGATTATAGACTGGTAGGCTACCTTGCTTATGTGTGCGTCCTAAACCTTCCAGAGAATGACTATTGACCAAATCCTGCTGGCGATGAGGTGTCATCTCCGGATCATACCCCATCTCCTCAACCAAGCCCAGGGTCCTTTCCCTCGCGGCTGTTTGACCGTCCTCATAGTGCATCCAGTGAAGTTTTTCCTACACTGGCGACTCCTACCTTATCTCCAACTGAGTTGCATTCCCTGGTGGATTATTCATTTTGTTGCTCCACCAGTACCAGCAATCATCTTCCAAATGGTTGTTTTATTTCAAGAAATCATGGAGTTCCAGAAAGCTCAAGATGAAGCCCAGCAGGAACAGAAGAATATCACGAGAGAAGACATGAAGAACGTCATGATGTAGCCTTAGTTATCCCCAACCAAGTTAGAGCAGAACTTTTGTCCTAGGAAGGATACCCCTGAATCTAGAAGATATTTGGGTCCCATCAAGTACTCTACTTTCCGGCAGCCTTGTCGTAAGAAGCTATGGGCTTGTAACTATTGCAAGAGGTCTGGTCATCAGGCCGTTAGTTGCCGCAAGAGATTGGGACAATGTTGGCATGTGGATCTGCTGAACATCGGGTAAAGGACTGCCCTTATCTTTCTATCAAACCAGAGCTCATATCCCAGCAACACCTGTTAGACCACAACCTAGGGACCCTCTTCCTATCCAGCAGACCCTGCCCTTACAATAAGGCATGATGCAGACTCGAGGTTCATAGAAGATGAAGCAGTTGGAGACTGCTCATGCAAGAACCAGAATCATGAGGAATAGTACCTGGAACCACTGAATAGCATCATCTTTTTGAAAGTTGTAACATGATGTCCTTAGATCAATCATAAGAGTTTTGCTGTAATTCTCCACATGAATAGAAGTTTTTAGTTACACCTTATGGCAGATGTTTTTCCTGATAGTCTCCCCGGATTATTCCAGATCTAGACATAGGATTCACCCCTGACCTAGTCCCCGGCTCTTTCCCTAAAATCTAAAGGACGTTACAGAGTCAACCCGAAGGTGGCCAAGAAGATGAAGGACCAGATCAATGAAGGCACTAGGATTTATTCAGAGTGGAACTTCACTTTAGGGAGTACCTATCTTGTTTGTGCCCAGAAGGATGGAACAACGGATGTGCATCGATTACCAGACACTAAAGAACAAGTACTTTCTGTCTGGATCGAGGATCTGTTTGATCTGGTTGTGTGGAGTTAGGGTGTTTCGAAGTTTGACTTAAGATTTGACTTCCATCAAATCAAAGTCAAGAAAGAGGACATTTCCAAGACGGCGTTCAAAACACCAAGTATGGGTAGTTTTCTTTGGTCAGGACGTTAGACTGACAAATGCTCCTGCTGTGTTCATGAATTTCATGAACAGAGATTTTTCATGAGTATTTGAATCAGTTTATCTTCTCCATAGATAACATTCTGATATATTTGAAGATTGAAGAAGAGCATGAAGAACACCTGAGGAAGTTTTGGAAACTTTGAGGAAAAAGAAGTTTTTGGTAAGCTATCTGAACGTGGATTGTTGACAAGGTAGACTTTTGGCCATGTTGTCCAGAGAAGAAATTTCGATGGAAGATAGCTGTTGTTGAAGAGTGATATACCCCAAGTTCAATTCGGAAGAATTTTGAACTTGGCCGACTACTATCAAAAGTTCGTGAAGGATTTCGTCAAGATTGCTGAGCCGATGACGAAGCTCACTTGGAAGAATGAAGAGTTCATCTGAACGAAAAGTTTGCCAGACGGCATTGAGGAGCTGAAGAAGAGACTTACCACTACACCAATCCTTGCGCTACCCGCAGGAACCGGTGGGTTCTCAATTTACAGTAATGCCTCTGGAAGAGGACTGGGTTGCGTTCTTCAACAACATGGGAAAGTAATTGCTTACACGTGTAGGCAACTACAGACTCATGAGAAGAATCATCCCACGCCTAATTTGAAATTTGCTGCAATTATCTTTACTTTGAAGCTATGGAAGCATGATTTTTATGGAAAGGGAGTGAAATATATACGGACTACAAAAGTCTGAAATATGTCTTCACTCAGAAAGGGCTGAATGTTAGACTAAGAAGATGGCTGAAGCAGATGAAGGATTTCGACATCAACCTGCAGTACCATTCAGGTAAGGCTAAATGTGGTCGCTGATGCATTTAGTCGATACTGATGGCGAAGTTCTTAACCAAGGACTAGCACCTGCTAGAAGACATCGAGAAGTTTGGACTGGAGATTATGCTGCCTGGAAATGGAAGGAAGAAGCTGGATGCTGATTCAGGGTGATGAAGTTGCAAATGAGCTCGAGTCTGATGGACAAAGTCAAGGAGACTCAATTTCAAGACGAGACACTTTGCAAACTTAGAGATCAAGTGTTGGCAGGAACACTTGAAGGTTTCTCAAATCGCCAATAATAGAGCTCTGAAGAATGGTACGAGGCTTTTTGTACTATCTGGCGAACTGAGGAACGAACTAATGCAAGAAGCGCACCAGTATTCCATACATCCTAGCAATACGTATTGGAATATGCGTACTATTATTGGGTAGTATGGAATGAAGAAGGATGTATTCAGAATTGAGGTTAGATGTTTTATTTGTTAACAAGTGAAGGCTAGTCGACAGAGACCCACAGGGCTTCTACAGTCGTTGGGCATTCCGGACCGGAAGTAGGAGCACATAACGATGGACTATGTGTTAGGTTTGCCTTGATTCCAAGGAGGGAAGAACACCAGTTGGATTATAGTGGACCGACTGACTAAGTCAGCACACTTTATTCCCTTCAAGGTTAGTTGTTCACCGAGAAGTTGGCAGCATTGTACGAGAAGCACATTTACCGGATCCATGGAGTACCGCGGGACGAGCAATCAGAGAGGTCAATCCAGACGCTTGAAGATTTTTTGAGATTTTGCGTCTCAGAATTTGGTAGGTCTTGGGGAGACCAAATTGCTTTTGGTGAAGTTTTCTCCTACCAGAGGAACAATCAGTTTTGACGGAGTTGGAAATTGAGGCCAGGTACATCAGGCCATTTGAAGTTTAAGATGCGTTGGTAGTAGCGTGCCAGTTAGCTCTGCCAGCTAATCTTGAGAGTGTGCAACGTCTTCTACGTCACAGATCAGACATTACATTGCGGATCTGAGTCGCACTTTGGATAATTCGGAGCTGAAAATTGGACTCAACCTTTCAGTGCCAGAGAAACCAGTTGAAAGCCTAGTCAGAGATGAGAATCAGAATTTGAGCCATCACTTTAACTCCTATTCCTTATCCTTTCTTTTTCCGTTCTAAATTTGACTAATGCTGCTAAGTTAGCCTAGTTTTGCAAGCTATCTTTTTAAATCAAGCTTGATCATGACGATATTTTATTGGGTGCACCCACTAATATATTGTCTAATCAGGACCGGTGCATGATGGTCAGATCAACCTCGTGTACTTTGGTTCGCTCTTTGTATTCTTTCTTCATGGATGTCACCATAAATGAAACTTGTCTCTAAACCGTCTCATCCATGACTGCCTTGGAAATCCTTATGGTTGGACCTGAGTTACGGGCGCAGTGCCCGTACATGGTTGTCTTTCCTAACCTTACTTTAATTTCGAGGACGAAATTTTCTAAGGAGGGAAGATTGTGAAACCCAGTTTCTGTAGTTAGATTTTTAATAGAATTTTTGGTGTAATTAAATTAAAACGTTTTCAAATTATTACTACTATTATAATTATTAAATATCTTTGAATGAAAAGTGATTTCGAAATTATTAATCAACTTGGACTTTTGTATGTTTGGACCCAGACCCGCGTTCGAGCCTGAGCCCAAACCCAAACCCGGTTCTTTCCTATTTTTTGACTTGGTTAATAAAAGAAATAATAATAATAAAAAAAAAAAATTATTTTTCCCCGTGGTGGGAACTGGTCCCGAAGGACCAGCGTGTTTTCTCTTTGGGAATGGGTAAACTCATTCCCGAATCTTTCTCTCTACCACAAATTTTCCCCAACGTTCAGATCCACTCCCCATTTTTTATTTCCCACGTTCCCATCAACTCAACAGAACAAAAATTACTTTCTCTCCCCACGTCCCTTCACAACACATCTTTCTCTCAAAGCCCTCACCTAATCTCTCTCTCACGAACTCTTATTCTCCTCTGTGGAAGAGAACCCACTCTCAAAACCCACAGAAGCTCTCAATCTTTCTCCCTCTCCTTTCTTCCTCCTCGGTTGGGAAACCCATTTCCCGAGCTCAGCCCTAGCTCCGCGCGCGCGACCCTAGGCCGGGCCCCTTGCTCCGGCGAGAGTCCCCGCGGCCTCCGCCGCTGTCCCGCGCAGCCGCCTCCCGCGGTCGAGCCCCACCGGCGAGCCCCCTCTCCGGCCAGCAACCCGGCGCCCCCTCCGCAGCGCGTCCGGCCAGATTCCGAGCTCGCACCGAGCTTTCCGCGGCTTACCCGCCGGCGCCATCCTCTCCGCCGAGGCCAGCAACCCCTTTGCCCGCGCCTCCGGCGTGTCCAGCGGCCATCCGCGGCACCCCCGCCTCCGCCGCCACCCTCTGTGGCCGGCGATCCTCTCCGCCACCATCTGTGACCGCGACCCCCTCCGCGCCCGCTGTCAGAACCCGACCCCGTCGCTGTCCAGCACCCTTTCCGCGGTCTTCCCCGCTGTCCGTGGACTTTCCCGCGGTTTGGATCTTCTACCTGCTGCCGACTTAGTTCGGATTTCTTTCCCGAGATTTATCCCGCGGCTCCCCGACCAACGGATCTTGGTAATTTCTGTTAATCAGAGTAGTTCGTCCCTCCCGTGAGTCGATGATGATAGATCGGTCCCCCGGTTCCCTCTCGGGAATCCGGATAGCTGCGTTATAATTTTCGTTTAGCTACGTTAGTTTGATTTCCTGTGTTTTTACTTGCTGGTTGGTGTGAATTGGTTGATATTGGATCCCCGGACTCTTCGGGAATTATTTCTGTGGTGTGGAAATTATTTTGGTGGATTTATGTGGATTATTTGGGTTGGAAATCATTTGCAGGAATTTGTGGGCGCTTCCCAGTTTTGGGTTTGTCCCGGAATAGAGGAAGTGCTGTCCAAATTTTTACAAATTATATTTTTAATTGATTTCAAAACTGGCTTTCGAAAATGATTTACTAAAAACCGATTTTCGGGCGACGACCGTACCGGTCTGTGGGCCCCGGCAAAATGCAAACGCACCGGTCCGACCGGACGTTGAGGCATAAACCGAAATTTGAGGAATGGACCGAGTCTGAGACTCCTAGCTTCTTTTTTATTATTTTTAATTTAGACTATTTATATTAGATATTTATTTTCTTGCACTTTATTTAATTTCAGTCATTTTCTTTTATTTAATGTAAAAGAAAATTTGTATCGGGCATAAGCCCACCCTAGGACCAGTAGCTGTGCCCATGTATTTGTGTAGCGTAGCTATTTTTCTTTTCTTTTTCTGGTGGATGTGATTTGGGTGGATTTTGGATTGATTGCATATTCGTAGTTTAGGACGTAACTTACGGGTTAATTACGAGTTTAGCTAAAATAAATAAAATAATATTAATTCACGGTTTGTCACAAAAGGAAACTGTATTTTTATAAATATATTACAAAACACAAAGTTTTTCAAATTGTAATTGATTCTCGTGTATTTTTAAATAATCCAATTAACCGGCTTAATCAACGCACGTAGTTGCAACGTAACCGTTAGCTGTAGATTAATACAACATAAAACCTGACTAGGACATGACTACTAGAGATTGCAACTAGCACACTTAGTCTGGTTATTCAGGATTCTAAATCGAGTTCTCAACTGTAGGAACTCGAAGTCATACCTGACGTTCCTCTTCGGTGTCAACCTGTCTTTCCAGTCAAACTTAATACAAGGCAAGTATAGTATGTGTTAGTTTACAGTTATTTATTTAATCGTTTTACTGCATGTCTAAATCACGTCTCAAACACGAAACTCTCACCGAGAGTACTGTACTGTAACTACTGTAACTACTGGGGACTGGGGAATAGCGGGGGATTGGGGAATAGCGTAATGATTATGACCATACTGTAACAAAACCCCTTATCCATTACTGTAACAAACCCAAGCCGGTCATATGTCATTACCTATTCAAATCACTGTTTTCTACTGTAACAAACATGTTTTAAAACTGTTTAGAACTGCATGATTCTATTTCTTATTTAACTGTTTAATTAGCATGAATTGTACTTTGCTCCCTCCTGACTGGAGACAACATTTTAGGTAACACTGAGGATGACGAGCTATAATATAATAGCTACTATGACCCGGTTCTCTACCCTGCGACGGTACCGGAGCCGTCTCTGGAGGACGCTGATCCTGGGACCACTGAACCTGATGCTTAGATAGTTTCCCTTTCCTGCATCTTTCTTTTATTTGGAGTTTGTAGTTTTATTTTCAGCATTTTCCTTCCAGTTGTATTTCTGAATATTTTATCAAATAAAGTTTCAATTCCGAATAGAACAGTTGTGGCAAATGTACTTGTGTTGTTGTGAATACCTGCAATGGAACAGCTTACTGCCGTCGTCTCACCACGGTGCAGGCTGGGCATGGTCCGGTTCGACCCATTAAATTGGGATCGGGTCGTGACATGTTGTCTTAGGATCAGTTTCATGGCATATCATTCAAGCCTATCTCGTGTTATCGATATCAAGTATCGCATAGAAAAATACATGCACAACATACCATACTTATCGTACGATCTTCCCTGTCCAAGTAAACCAAGTTAGCCAACAGTTCATACGTATTGATTTTACGTAATATTGTATATGTATTCGAAGTGTCAAGTTGTGTTATACTCTAAAGGCTTTGTTCCGATGTACATGTTCACGCTGTTGTTCAGTTGTTCAGCTTACTCAAGTTGTCAGGATGTGTCGTACTCAAACGTTTGTTTAGATATGTTTCATTCAGTAACAGCGCATGTTCAGCTTAGTCAGATTACTTGTTTCAATGCAAGGTCTTGCACGCGGATTGCCATAATTGAGCCAACTTAATCTATATGCATCAGTCACTGGCACCACAAGCCATTTGGACATGTTCCTCTATGTATTCGCATATATCAAGCGTGATGGCTGGTACACCTTGATAGTCTACGCAATACCTGGCTTTAAGTCTCTTGGGTGACCGAGCCCGCAGCCCGTAAGCCATGATTCCGTCTAGGCTGGCCACGATGTCGTTGATCGTTGACTTGGAATCCTCATTTGATTCTTCCTCCCGTATACGAGTGGGTTGTCCGCGACCATTTCATATTGTCTTGTCATTTTTAACTTAACGGCTGTCTTTGAGCCATGGGCTGTCTGTGAGCCATAATGCATTATCGACCAGGTTGGTGGCAGCGTCCGTACAGCACGGGTAGCGAGCCCCGTTGCACGTCTCCGTCATACCTATCGCTAACCATTCTTTTCTTTCTTATCTTTCATTCATTCATTCTTTTCTTTCTTTCACTTGTTCATTCGTTCATTGATTCATTCATGTATTCATTCATTCATTCATTGATTCATTCATTCACTTATTCGTTCATTCATTCATCCATACATTATGTAACTCCTTGTGCGGGAACTGCCTTGGTGATCCATCGGTTCCGAAGCCTTTCAATGTTGCTGCGCTCTACTCGGAACGACTATGTCGTTAGTCTTCCTGTTTTATTGTTGTAAACCATTCATTGTTTCATGTCTCGAGTTGTGGTACAATTCTAATTGACAAGCCTTTCGTTCATAGTAGAACACATAAGTAAATCTACTCGCAATGTAAGCTGTTGCGTTTGTACGAGAGTGGAGTGCGGTACGAGAGTTCGCATATTGTTTAAGTTCTTTTCCATATTCTATACAAGCATACAAGATGGGATTATTCCTTTAGCTAGGTGCGTTGAGTCGTTTTATTAGCATCCACGGTGTTATTGCCTAGCGATTCTAGCAACAGTGTCCGTATTATTGTGTGTCTAGGCTAAGCAAAGACAGATTCATCGAAGCCACCCACTTTAGCGATGATCGCATCGGCCAAGCGATACACCGAGCGCGCCTTTGAAAGTCTAAGTCTGGATTCATCTTGACGGGCCAAGTCTAATGACTTTGCCTTAGCTCGTAGCAAGGCAATATTTTGGTTTCGCAGACACTTTGGTGAATAAGGCAAAATGCAGACCTCTTATCGTTCAGCGTAAAAGCGTAGTCTGCACACGAAATCAACTAAAGTTAATATTCGATCGAGTTTGGACTTGTACGTTGCGTCGATTCGATTTCTTAGAATCTTCTAACCAACTCGGTGCTTCCTCGGCCAACGTAAGTCTTACATCGATTCGCATCGATACTTCATCGGGTTGACGCAACTCTTCGAGTCGACGGCTTATTTGAGTCGTTGCACTTGCTGTTTGAGTCGACGTTTCGCTAGGGCGGAGCGGGTCATTACATAATACACCACTCTGAATAAGTCTCGTCCTCGAGACTTCCTGGGTGCCAGTCACCCCATCGTTCCTTAGTCCATACCATGTGCAAGTCTTAGACAATTTCTATCGAATGACTCTATCCTTTGATGGCATCGAACTATACACAAGTATCATTCTATGTTTCGCGTCGCATGTGTTTGGCCAATTACATTGAATGACTTTTATTACTCATTCGAGTTTATGGTACCTACTCAATCGTTGTGTTTCTATGACTTGGTCGCATATTGTGCCCTGGTCCGGGACTATAACGATTACACGAGGCATGTTATATTTCATCATGCACGAGGGTCTAGGTTGAGGCTAACTCACTCACCCATGCGCATCTCAACATATCCACTTGCAGCTGTATTCAAGTTCATCATATCGCTGAGTCTGGATCATGCATATATCCAAGGCGTCCTCCGAATACGTACATTTCAACCAAGCTTAGCGATAGCAAAGTCGGACAAGCTACTCATGATAGTTTCAAATTGTCACGACCCGCACCCACTGTGAAGGTACGAGAACGTAACAACGCCCAGCCTACGCCGCAGTGTCGGCAGTAGAACGCTGTCCTAGGTCACAACATCTAACAATATAAAGTTAAGCAGTTTATACTCCCCGAATGGGGGTGACATAGCAGAAAATAAACTCAATCGCAATTAAGGAAGAAGAAGCACGATATGATAAAGAACTCAAGGAAAATATAGATGATCAAATAGTCTAAGATAACATCTCAGCAGATATCCAGAGTACAAGGTCTCAGCTACTGAATATGAAAGAATATATACAACCCAAATCTCAAAGACAGAAATAAATTCTAACTACTAGTCTAAAGACAACATAAGTAAGATAAGCCTAACTAAGCTAGTCTAGGCAGTAGGGTAAAGTCGTCAGCTAGAGCTGTCCCGTAGAAGGTATCCACACAGGCCTCCTCCTCGTCCTCTGTAATATTTTCAACAGGTCCAGTCAGGACAGGAGCGAGCACAATACATCTCAACAGTTCATAGCAGGTTAGAAAATATAAACATGCGGTAGAGTAAGATACAGGATCTGAAGAAATACAGTATGTAAACAGAGAGAGAGAGAACTGTAATAGAAATATCTACTATAAATAGAGAACTAATAGTGGCTAGTGATGTAGAGTACATGATAGCACATGTGAACAGAACAGATTAGTACATGATCTACACTAAAGAGTTTCACATGATCTACACTACTATGGAATTTGTTCACATGACTACTAGCACTCCCCCATTTCCCCAATCAATACACAAGGATCTAAGCAGGTTATGTTATTATACAAGCTATCACATGGGAGCCCATGAAAGGGTGCACATGATAGTATACATGAAGGCTCCGTGAACATGAGAGTACATGATTCACAGGAGTGTACATGTATGGTGAAAGCACAGGAGTACATGATGAAAGTGAAACGCACATGACACAATGTACCCGATGCTCCCGAGGGGGATAACATCGCGTGAAGAGATCCATATAGTACTAATCCGTGATAATGTCGTGACAGCATCAAGTAAGGTAATCTAAAGCAGGAATATAATTCTAAGCAGGATATAAAATGATCAGAGAATGTACTCGCCTGCTAACTGAATGTCCAAGACGAAAGTACTGTCCGAGGAGTGGTGTCTGGCTCCTATTAGAACAGCACAAGTCACAACAAGTCCAGAATAGTAGTAAATGCTCTACGATGCATTCTACATGAATCTAGGTCAATCTTGACCAAAGTCAACTCTTGGTCAACTCTGGTCAACCCTAGAAGTCAAACTAGGTCAACCAAGTCAAACCTAAGTCAAACTAGTCTAACTAGTCTATACTAAGTCTAACAAGACTACACAAGTCTAATCTAGGCTCACTAGTCAAGCAGACACACATATACACCCATAGGCTAAGAGACTAGGCCATAGGCTAAACCATGCCTAAAACCAACCATAAAACACATCTACACAAGATTATACCTATATCTAAAATAATACACATATTACTATATTAATATAATCTAATATAGGAATACATAACATATAGGCTATTATAGGTATACCACACAAACATACATATATAATCTATATCTACACATAAGACAAATATATATATATATATATATAAAAAAATATATATATATATATATATATATATATATATATATATATATATATATATATATATATATATATGTGTGTGTGTGTGTGTGTGTGTGTGTGTGTGTGTGTGTGTGTGTGATATATATATGTTTACATGTATGTACACACACACACACACACACACACACACACACACACACATATATATATATATATATATATATATAGATATATATATATATATATATATATATGGATAGAAAGGGAAATGGTGGCATGTGTGTGTGACTTGTGTCTGTGTGTGTGTATAATAGTGAGACATGAGTGCGTGGAAATGTGTGTGAGTGAATACAAGAGTGTGAGCTTGTGTGTGTGTTAGTGATGACTGAAAACAGTGAGTGATACTAGTGTGTGTGTGTGTGTGTAACATATATGTGTGTGTGTATGTGTGATTAGGATACATGAGAGTTGTGTGTGGTGTATGAGTGAAGTGAGGGAATCCTGAAAACAGTGTGCAGTATAGGAACAGTGAGTAGGACAGTGAGGGCATATCAGTTCATTCAAACAACAACCCAAAATCTCAGTTTCAGTCCCATTGCATACACAAAATAATACATTGAATTATTTAACAGTTCACAATTTCAGTTTAAAACAGGAACCTAGAAAAAACACAGATTTCAGTCCATACAGCCCCACATATCATTCTCAGAATTTGAATCAAACAACCACCACATCAGTCCATACATAAAGCTCAGTTAACAGCCTAGACTTGCATTCTCAGATTTAATATATTGAATCATTTAACAGTTCATCAACAAACACTCAGTTTTCTGTCCCAAACCAAAACCAATTCAACCCCAAATCGACACACCAATAGAACACATATAGGTGTACACATTAGAGTCCTAATCCACACTAATTAACAGTGTTAGATAGGTTAAAAATGATGACAAAATCGAAATTGGAAAACTGGGAAGACAGGAAATAGGGACTGTTATTAAGTATCAGAATTTTTGGGGTAAAAGAGAATTGATCATTGAAATTAAATTAAAACACCAAATTAAAGGTTGGTAAAGCAAGTACATATTGTGTACGTGTCATATGATGTATTTGTGTCCACCCAAGTGGACACAATGTGTCCAAACAGATTAAAAACCCAAAACAAAAACCAGGACACAGTGTAGTGAACTAAACCTCGTGCACGTGTTCACAGAGCTCGTGCACACGACACGACACGACACAAGCCTCGTGGTCGTGTCCCAGTGTCGACTAGGTCTAGGGCTAGGGCTAGGACACCCTGCCACGTGTCCATGATACGCGTGCATTCGATACGACATACATATCAGTGCTCGAAATCGACAGCCGTCAACACAGTGTAATCCCTGTGCACATGTTCGTGCGTGTCCGACACGACACGAGAGGCTCTGAGACTCGACACACGTGGTGACAGACAGTGCCCCTCACTGTGTGTCAAATCTCACGTGTCGACGTGTCGACGTGTCGTGTCCTGCATGCAATCGCACCCGAGCAGCAGGACAGTAACCTGCCCGTGCACGCGCGTACGTGTCAGCGTGTTCACGTGTCTGTGGGGACTCAATACGACACGAAAACCATACAAAGACACAAGAAACACATAAGCGACATCAAAACCTAATTTTCTATTCATTTAGTTTCCTAAAAAACACTCGAAATGCCCATTGGGGCATTTCATCAAACACTTGCACAATGACACTGACACGTGTCCAAATATGACACGAATTGGACTCAAAATCTAGGGTTACCTATTCCTACAGCTAGGTTAGGCCTAGGGCTCTCTAGATATGCAATGAAATCAGAATTCTATGGTGTAGAATGAAAGTTACCTATATGTATCAAAATCTTCAAAAAGCTTCAAAGAGAGGTGTTCCTATTGATAGCCAAACTTCTCCAAATTGCCCAAACTCTGAAATTACTCAATAACAGCAGCAAGAGGAATAAAATTAGAACCTATTGCAATTGGTTTGGGTGGAAAAGGAATTAAAATAGATTTTATAGGATTTAATGAAGATGGAGACTCACCTCTTCCAAAACTTGTTCTTTCCTAAAGAGGCTAGCCCTAAATGGAGGAGAATATTTATAGGGGGGATTCCCAATGTGGGTGTGGTGGCTGGCCAAGTAATGTTAGGGTTAGGGTTTGGCATTAGCTAATGGGCTTTGAGCTTCTATGGCTAAGTTATTGATTAATGGTTCAACCATAAGTCATGGCTTGTGTCATAACTATTCTAACTTGTGTCAAATGACTAAACCATAGGTTGTCCCTAGTCTAACTAGGGTTGCATGACCTAACTAAGTCCTAACTCAACTAGGTTTAGCTTCTAGGTTAGTCTACCATGTCAAAGCTAGTCAAGGTCAACCTAGTCAACCCTCATTCAAACAATTCCAAATAATTCCTAAAAATTCCCATAAATTGAAATAAATTCTAATAAATTCAAATAACCCCAAAAATGACAAAAATACCCTCAAACTAGAAATGATAAACAAAATACCCTAATCACAAGGCTAGGCTCTAGGTCAACTAGTCTCCAAGGTTACACTACCAAACACCAAAAATATAAGTCATGTTTTAAAATAGTTTTAAATGATTAAAAAATCACCAAAAATTATAATATAAAATAAATATCAATAAATAATAATTATAATTACAAAATTTCAAAATTACCCTCATTTGGAAAACTGGGTGTTACAATCCTACCCACCTTATAAAAATTTCGTCATCGAAATTAAGATGGTCGCACCCCTTCTAGGTTAAGCCCCCAGCAATCATATTCTCAGAAACCTATTTAAATTATACGTTTGAAAAGTGTAACCTATGGGGTCATGGCATGTAATATCAGTCTGGGGTCTCATCTAGTTACACCAACATGCTACAGTACTAGGCAATCACAAGGTATCAAAACATACAAGCAAGGAATGCATCAAATATTCTCAAAAAGGGATACTAAGGTTAGGTCAAAACTCACTTCCAGCTAGGTCTGAGAACTAGAACTCCCTTCTGGAAGCAGGGCCCTGGTTGGGGCAGGTATATCAGGACAGTACTGCACCCAGTGTGCAGCTGACCCACAGAATAGGCACAATCCTAGTCTCTTTCTATAGAAGTTCCACTTGTGTCCAGACTTTTTACAGTAGGCACAGATAGGCTCTGGCTCAGCTAGCCTCTGCTGGACAGGAGACTGGGCTGGGTACGATGATATAGGCTGGATATATGGGTACTCCTCAAACTCTGGGTAGGACTGGGTACTGCTCCTCGCCCTCTTGGAGCTAGGCTCTCCTCCTGGAAGCACAGAGTCTCGCAGACGTAGCAACCTCTGGATTTGCGCCCTCATGGCCTCATCATGAACTGTCTGTGACTCCAACAGCCTTTCTTGGAAATATCCAAACACTTGGGCTGCATCAAGTAACAAACCTCCGGGTGGTACAGTATGGAGTACCATCCCAAGGGGTAGGGAAAGGCTCTCGGTCTCAGGCAAATCTGCAGCTCTCTCCTGAACGACAGGAGATGAAGAAAGACTCTCTGGCGAGGCTACCACCATCTCCTCAATGGCAGGAGGTGCCACCACCCCGGATCAGATAGAGGAATCACTACCTCCTAAACAGTAGAAGGTAGAAGCACACTCTCAGTAGCTGCAGCTGCTCTCAGGCGACGGGCTCGGGTCATGGGTGCCATACTGGAAAGGATAAAACAACAATCATCAAGGCTGTAAGGCAGTCTACCATCCTATCTGAAAACTGGTAATTATCAGAAATAAAATAAATATAAAAGGGGTACTATTTGAAAATCAAGATCAAAGGTTTAAAGTACGAAAGTCAATAGCATTGAAATCCAAATCACGATATATATAGAGAATGCGTTAAAGAGGGAAAAGCTAGCATTATGTAAGGGTTATGTGGTTTATGTGAAATATACATGAAAGTGTATAAGAGGATTTGTGTCTCAACTATAGCTATCAAGTTACACTATTCATGGTATATTGGTTAAACAGTCTACAAGGCACAAGCTATTTACTCATAACATGCACGGCTAACCATATATATATATGTATATCTATATGTATAGAGAGACAGAGATTTAATTGCATCTACATACATTATAACATGTATACAGAACTATATATATCTATATAGCTATATGAACATAACATAGAGATGAAGGGTTAGGTTTTCATGGCAGTTGTGAACATTAATGTAGAGTGTCAAGTGTACATGGGTTAAAACTTGAATAAAGGGTTCAATCATTCAGTTTTAGTTCAACATTACATATTAATCCGAAATTGAACTACACATTTGAAAGCAATGAAAAAAAAATGTTAACATGTATTCAGTTTTCAAAATTTTGGAGAAATTCGAACATCAAAACCAACTCAATGTGTACCCCAACCACAACTTAACATGCAAGAGTATGAAACCTAACATTATATACCTACACACAACAATGTATACGGCTCAAAACATTACAATTTAAAACTGTAAATTGAACTAACACTTAGAATCCAGGGTTAAAGGTTTAATATGTATACAGTCTCAGATTTGACAAATTTAACACAAAACTCAACCAATTTTCTTTAAGACTTGAAACCCTGTATGTAACATACATGTGTAGTAATGTAAACAATAACTAATAACATGAAATTTAAATTAAATTTACAAAATTAATCTGGGAAACGGAGAACTAGTCATTGATACTATCCTATATTAGAATTATTGGGATTTGAGAAATTAACATCAACACATTAATATGCATTTAGATAGGTGGGTAATCAAGTGTAGCATGCATACGTGTCAGGCAAGCATCTGTGTCCACTATATATATATATATATTTTAAGGTAATACAAGAAATAATGACAAGAAGAAAATAATGATAAAATTTGTTCTGCTTATCTGTTTAAAAGAAGGAACCATTTTGAAACCAGAGTTATAATATCAAATCTAAGTCAAGGTCTAGCAAAATCATTGATTCATTGCATTAGGAAGAATTTATAGCAAGAAGTTACACAAGGTTATAATAACAGCTAAGCTACTCCTACTCCTACTCCTACTCCTAAGTTATTTGATGATGGGGTACAATTTATACAACAGAATGGTACGATAGAGATGATATGTTTAAAAACCTTCTCAAGATACAATCTGATAATCATATGCGTCTGTCCAAAATCATGTTACTCAGAGTCCTCGCCATGCCAGTAAGCAAGGCTGCGAATAACGATAGATTCCATAACTAGGGTATGCACCTCTACAATCATGTCGTCTGAAAATCTCGCTATGCCGACTAGTATAGCTGCGAGAAATTCCAAATCTCATAACCAAGATACGTACATCCGAAGCCTGGTCTACATGTTTCCGCCACGCCAGCTAATATGGCTGCGATAAACTACAGGTTCCATAATCAAGTAGACGTTTTACCATCCCTGTATTCCCGTCAATATGTGTTATCAGAAAATATCGTAACTCAGGCCTTAAAATTCATCTCGATAGAAAAATTAAAATCGACAACGATGCAACAAAATCAAATTCAATAATCAAGGAGTGAGAGCAACAAAACAAGAGAAAAGATTCAAATTGAAGTTTAAATAAGATTCTCAAGGGTCGTCCCAGGAATCTCTCAAGGAATCCTAACTTTGATTGAGTACCTTCAAAATATATATCCTAATCCTACTGCAGGCTGTAGGGATACTCTAGTTCGAATACCACTACATAAACTTGACCTGCATGGGCCACCACTAAAAATGTGTCACGACCCGCACCCACTGTGAGGGTACAAGAATGTTACAACGCCCAGCCTACGCCGCAGTATCGACGGTAGAATGTTGTCCTAGGTCACAACATCTAACAATATAAAGCTAAGCAGTTTATACTCCCCGAATGGGGGTGACATAGCAGAAAATAAAATCAATCGCAACTAAGGAAGAAGAAGCACGATATGATAAAGAACTCAAGAAAAATACAGATGATCAAATAGTCTAAGATAACATCTCAGCAGATATCTAGAGTACAAGGTCTCAGCTACTGAATATGAAAGAATATATACAACCCAAATCTCAAAGACAAAAATAAAGTCTAACTACTAGTCTAAAGACAATATAAGTAAGATAAGCCTAACTAAGCTAGTCTAGGCAGTAGGGTAAAGTCGTCAGCTAGAGCTGTCCCGTAGAAGGTATCCATACAGGCCTCCTCCTTGTCCTCTGTAATATTTTCAACAGGTCCAGTCAGGACAGGAGCGAGCATAATACATCTCAACAGTTCATAGCAGGTTAGAAAATATAAACATGCAGTAGAGTAAGATACAGGATCTGAAGAAATACAGTATGTAAACAGAGAGAGAGAACTGTAATAGAAATATCTACTATAAATAGAGAACTAATAGTGACTAGTGATGTAGAGTACAGGATAGCACATGTGAACAGAACATATTAGTACATGATCTACACTAAAGAGTTTCACATGATCTACACTACTATAGAATTTGTTTACATGACTACTAGCACTCCCCCGTTTCCCCAATGAATACACAAGGATCTAAGCAGGTTATGTTATTATACAAGCTATCACATGGGGGCCCATGAAAGGGTACACATGATAGTATACATGAAGGCTCCGTGAACATGAGAGTACATGATTCACAGGAGTGTACATGTATGGTGAAAGCACAGGAGTACATGATAAAAGTGAAACGCACCTGACACAATGTACCCGATGCTCCCGAGGGGATAACATTGTGTGAAGAGATCCATATAGTACTAATCCGTGATAATGTTGTGACAGCATCAAGTAAGGTAATCTAAAGCAGGAATATAATTCTAAACAGGATATGAAATGATCAGAGAATGTACTCGCCTGCTAACTGAATGTCCAAGACAAAAGTACTGTCCGAGGAGTGGTGTCTGGCTCCTATTAGAACAACACAAGTCACAACAAGTCCAGAATAGTAATAAGATGCTCTACGATGCATTCTACATGAATCTAGGTCAATCTAGACCAAAGTCAACTCTTGGTCAACTCTGGTCAACCCTAGAAGTCAAACTAGGTCAACCAAGTCAAACCTAAGTTAAACTAGTCTACACTAGTCTAACTAGTCTATTTTAAGTCTAACAAGACTACACAAGTCTAATCTAGGCTCACTAGTCAAGCAGACACACATATACACCCATAGGCTAAGAGACTAGGCCATAGGCTAAACCATGCCTAAAACCAATCATAAAACACATCTACACAAGATTATACCTATATCTAAAATAATACACATATTACTATATTAATATAATCTAATATAGGAATACATAACATATAGGCTATTATAGGTATACCACACAAACATACATATATAATCTATATCTACACATAAGACAAATATATATATACATGTTTACATGTATGTACACACACACACACACACACACACACACACATAATATATATATATATATATATATATATATATATATATATATATATATATATATATATATATATGGATAGGAAGGGAAATGGTGGCATGTGTGTGTGACTTGTGTGTGTTTGTATAATAGTGAGACATGAGTGTGTGGGAATGTGTGTGAGTGAATACAAGAGTGTGAGCTTGTGTGTGTGTTAGTGATGACTGAAAACAGTGAGTGATACTAGTGTGTGTGTGTGTAACATGTATGTGTGTGTGTATGTGTGATTAGGATACATGAGAGTTGTGTATGGTGTATGAGTGAAGTGAGGGAATCCTGAAAACAGTGTGCAGTATAGGAACAGTGAGTAGGACAGTGAGGGCATATCAGTTCATTCAAACAACAACCCAAAATCTAAGTTTCAGTCCCATTGCATACACAAATTAATACATTGAATTATTTAACAGTTCATAATTTCAGTTTAAAACAGGAGCCTAAAAAAATACAGATTTCAGTCCATACAGCCCCACATATCATTCTCAAAATTTGAATCAAACAACCACCACATCAGTCCATACATAAAGCTCAGTTAATAGCCTAGACTTGCATTCTCAGATTTAATATATTGAATCATTTAACAGTTCATCAACAAACACTCAGTTTTCTGTCCCAAACCAAAACCAATTCAACACCAAATCGACACACCAATAGAACACATATAGGTGTACACATTAGAGTCCTAATCCATACTAATTAACAGTGTTAGATAGGTTAAAAATAACGACAAAATCGAAATTGGAAAACTGGGAACACAGAAAATAAGGACTGTTATTAAGTATCTGAATTTTTGGGGTAAAAGAGAATTGATCATTGAAATTAAATTAAAACACCAAATTAAAGGTTGGTAAAGCAAGTACATATTGTGTACGTGTCATATGATGTATTTGTGTCCACCCAAGTGGACACAATGTGTCCAAACAGATTAAAAACCTAAAACAAAAACCAGGATACAGTGCAGTGAACTAAACCTCGTGCACGTGTTCACAAAGCTCGTGCACACGACACGACATGACACAAGCCTCGTGGTCATGTCCCAGTGTCGACTAGGTCTAGGGCTAGGGCTAGGACACCCTGCCACGTGTCCACGATACGCATGCGTGCGATATGACACGCGTATCAGTGCTCGAAATCGACAGCCGCCAACACAGTATAATCCCCGTGCACGTGTTCGTGCGTGTCCGACACGATACGAGAGGGTCTGAGACTCGACACACGTGGTGACAGACAGTACCTCTCACTGTGTGTCAAATCTCACGTGTCGACGTGTCGTATCCTGCGCGTAATCGCATCCGAGCAGCAGGACAGCAACCTGCCCGTGCACGCGCACGCGTGTCAGCATGTTTACGTGTCTGTGGGGACTCAATACGACACAAAAACCACACAAAGACACAAAAAACACATAAGCAACATCAAAACCTAATTTCCTATTCATTTAGTTTCCTAAAAAACACTCGAAATGCCCATTAGGGCATTTCCTCAAACACTTGCACAATGACACTGATACGTGTCCAAATAGGACACGAATCGGACTCAAAATCTAGGGTTACCTATTCCTACAGTTAGGTTAGGCCTAGGGCTCCCTAGATATGCAATAAAATCAGAATTCTATGGTGTAGAATGAAAGTTACCTATATGTATCAAAATCCTCAAAAAGCTTCAAAGAGATGTGTTCCTCTTGATAGCCAAACTTCTCCAAATTGCCCAAACTCTGAAATTACTCAATAACATCAGTAAGAGGAATAAAATTAGAACCTATTGCAATTTGTTTGGGTGGAAAAGGAATTAAAATAGATTTTATAGGATTTAATGAAGATGGAGACTCACCTCTTCCAAAACTTGTTCTTTCCTAAAGAGGCTAGCCCTAAATGGAGGAGAATATTTATAGGGGGGATTCCCAATGTGGGTGTGGTGGCTGGCCAAGTAATGTTAGGGTTAGGGTTTGGCATTAGCTAATGGGCTTTGGGCTTCTATGGCTAAGTTATTGATTAATGGTTCAACCATAAGTCATGGCTTGTGTCAAAACTATTCTAACTTGTGTCAAATGACTAAACCATAGGTTGTCCCTAGTCTAACTAGGGTTGCATGACCTAACCAAGTCCTAACTCAACTTGAGTTAGCTTCTAGGTTAGTCTACCAAGTCAAAGCTAGTCAAGGTCAACCTAGTCAACCCTCATTCAAACAATTCCAAAATAATTCCTAAAAATTTCCATAAATTCAAATAAATCCTAATAAATTCAAATAACCCCAAAAATGACAAAAATACTCTCAAACTAGAAATGATAAACAAAATATCCCAATCACAAGGCTAGGCTCTAGGTCAACTAGTCTTCATGGTTACACTACCAAACACCAAAATCATAAGTCATATTTTAAAATAGTTTTAAATGATTAAAAAATCACCAAAAATTATAATATGAAATAAATATCAATAAATAATAATTATAATTACAAAATTTCAAAATTACCCTCATTTGGAAAACTGGATGTTACACGAATTGTTGGTCGTTTTTACTAACTCGGTTAAAACCGAACTCTAGTTCACTTTACTATCGTCCATCTTGATTCTCGAGATGACCCGATTCGCGTCTCAAGCATTCTCGTCTTATGAAATCAATATGATACTTCTAGCGAATTCGACCAAAGTTCAAATAGATTTTCGTTTGATTCAAAACCAAGTATTGCACTATCATCAAGTACGTCTTCCATGTAATGATTCAATTTGTTATCCCAACTGTACTTGTGCATCATCGATTTCTATCACTTACTTTGTTCGGGACTAATGTCATTGTCATTAACACACACTCTCAGTTACACGTCCTATTTCTAAGTCTTGTTGCCCCAGATTTATCGTCCGTCCAGACGATACTCTAAATTCGGTCACATAGGTTCAATCACTCGGCATAGGGTCATCCGCCTATCCGCGCTAGGTCAGCTCACAAGATCATAGTTACAAGTCACATTCTTGGTTCATCGTGCAAAGTCATTGCACGACGTTCGTCCCAATCCTATGGTCAAACCATTTGTTCATCAGTAAGGAATACTTCTACCCAAGCTCGTTTCTCTCAAATTTCTAAACATCGAGTTATGTTCATCCTATTCATATCAAGACACTCTTCGCACAAGGTCCGAGTTTGTTCAGCAAAGTCATGCTATGGTAGGTTGTCCTCAACCAAATTCTTGATATGTCAATATCGTACGTCCAAACTAGCAATTGTCATAGTCTATCTCTTCAAGTAGGTTTGATACAATCAACCTATCCAATTCACGTATAGCATAACAATATGTCACGCCCCAAATCTCCCGTAAGTTCGATTACCCATGCCGGACATGAATCACCATGCCAACGTTCTCGGAGGATAATCATCCTAATCGGGACGTAACTCTTGTTTGAGTCTAGACTAGTTCATTCTCGATACGCATATTGGCCTTCTCAATCCTTAAACTTACTTCATCGTCAATCACAAGTCCGAATAATCCTCTGATTCACTTTGCTTCAAACCATAAGTCAAAGCAATCAAAATTGCCATGTCGTGATCTCCCGCAGGTTTGATCATCCCCGCTGGACATGAATCACCATGCCAACATTCACGCGGAATGATCGTTTCAAATCCAATGTGACGCATGTGCGAGACTGGAGTTGCACTCGCACAAGACAAGATCGTTGTCGTTGTGGTTATCACCGAACAATCAAGTCACTTCTCTTTCATCCAAACATTCATTTCTATCAAATCCCAATATAGCATCCATAAAAATATAACTTTTAACACGATCATCATTCATCAAATCAGAGTGCCCCCGAGTTATCGTACATCGTTCTTTGATACGTCTCAATACCATCGATGATATACATAACCTGACGATCTTTCTTTTGCAACAAAATTTGAGTCATGCAACTTAATTCTTCAATTCGCATTATTCCATCCTAACTCAAGTCATTGAGCAACGTCCATTCTAAATCCATAGTCGTTCTACGTACCTTTGAGTCAACATTTCATGCACGCTATCTTCCAATCGTGCTATCCTCGATTTCATCCAAGAGTATTTTGTCGCAACTCAAGTTTCAATTCATTTGACTATTCCGAAATCGTACGTACGATCCACCAAGTTTTTTCGACCAAGGCATCCATTTGCTTCATTGTTTCGAATCTCTGTTCAACTGTTTTGTATTGCACTACACATTCACAAATCGTTCAACGACATCTCGTTCGAGACTCTCGAAATCACGACCAACTAAGCGTTACCTGTTCTAAGGCTTTACGCGATAGCATCGTTGGTTGATACACTCATTACTACCTGTAAGTCCATCATTTTGGTCGAACAGTTTACTAGACGGTCCATACACCACTCAGGATTTGGGCCACTTGACTAGTCGTCGAAACTCACTCTTATTCTTCTTCGAAGCTATTGCATACACCACTCGGGGTCAAGTCAATCTACAAATCCTTAAAGGGGTCATTCGATTCACAATCGACATGTTCGAATATACGTTCGCCTTATCATTCGTTCGATAGCGTCTCTATCGACATACGTTCTAAGTCAATTATTTTCGTCCGAGCGATATTCAATCTCACTCACAAACTCGTTCGCACCAGAAGGTCTAGGTGCGCGATACTCAACACAACTTAGCCAAAGGTTACATGCATAGCCATCCCATTCGGACTATACTTTGGTCTCGTACACTCATTCGCTATTGTCAGCGTAAGATCATTCAGGTATGCACAACGTTTGCTGACTTTTAGCATTGGTTCCTTTCAATTCAAGTTCGACAAAGTTCGACACAAAGGCCTGCGCATATCGATCCTGTCCAATCGAGTACTTATACGAGCTTTCAAAAGTATTAGACTTATTGTATAGAGCATCCCAAGGCACAACGAGAGAGAGAGAGAGAGAGAGAGAGAGAGAGAGCATATATTATTTTTACCCACAGCGAGCTTTCAAAACTGAAAGAATTGATATGAAGTCCAAGGACGTAAAACCGTGCTCTGATACCAATCTGTCATATCCCGCTCCTGGAGGAGCGATCATCCTCGCTAAGATGTGATGCAGCACGAGCCTAGGTTGCGCTCGTACAAGGCTAAGTCCAGAAACGATTGATTGAAACTAGGCCACAGAGTCGCACAGAGTGTTCCTATTTGCAGAGGAAGCAAATGAACACAAGTTAAAAAAAATTAATGTCTTTATTGATATTCAAGAAGTCGTACAAGCGGCGCTAGACCGAGATTACGATTCACTCAAGCTCTCTTTCGAAACATAAAAGGCATGCCAAGTGGCTTACAATATAGAATGATTCATGGCGATGTTCCAATACATTACGTCCCATATATGGTGCTTCAGTTCCTTTGCAACGCTCCAAGGCCACTACCAGAATAAGTCGTTTTAGCGACGCCTAAAGACGTCGCTAAAACGACAAATTACGTCGCTAAAAATATTTACCGATGCAATTATCGACGTTCTGGACTTGTTGCGGAAACGTAAGTCGCTGATCTTTAAAACGTCGCCGAACGTCGCAAATACCGACGTTTACCGACGTATAATTACGTCGGTATATCCTGGGATATTACCGACGTCTACCGTCGTTTCGTCGGTGGATTAGTGACGTGTTGAAAGTCGCTACACGTCGGTAAAATCCTGGGAACTTCGTTTAAAATGTCACTAAATGTCGGTAATTTCTGGGATTATTACCGACGTTTATCGACTTTTACCAACGGTCTCCGACGTATAAGGACGTCGGTAAACGTCGGTACCCTAGAAAATTTTGCAGATTTACCGACGTTTACCGACGTAAATGTACGTCGGTGGACGTCGGTAAATATCGGTAAATGTCGCTAAATCTGCAAAAAAATAAAAAAATAAAATACAGAATGTCCTTTTCTCCCTGTAGTTTAAAAAGATAACCATAAAGACACAGTATAACAGATACCCTTTTCTCCCTGGGTTTGTCGACCCCTTCGGTGGAATACTCAACACCGGTAAACGTAAACCACAAAAGCACATTAACATCCAATTGAAACGAATAATAACATAAACAACAGTAAACACAATATAGCAGGCAACAAATAGAATGTGAACCAACAAATAGAATAGGATCCAACAAATAGAATAGGCACAACCAACAAGTATCCAAATAACCAAGTCTACACCAAATAACAAAGTCTACAACCAAATAAACAAAGTCTACACACAACCAACAAATAGAATAGGATCCAACAAATAGGATCCAAACATCCAAGTCTACACAACCAACAAATATCCAAGTCACAAACAAAGGATCAAACAAACACAAACAAACTGTCCTAACTAGGACTACTAGGGACCTGGTACAGGAGGGGAACCGCCGCGACGAAGGGATAAGAACAACTCATACTCCTCAAGTGAAATCGATACCTATGGAGCAGGCAGTGATGTCGGTGGAGTCGGTGTCGATGAAAAAGGTGTTGGAGGCGACGGAGTCGACGACGATAAAGGCACACCCGGAGGACCAGCACGCTCCAATGCTGTAAGTCGCTGGTTGTATGAATCCATGGTAGATAACAATCTATCACTACTCTGGACCATCGATTCCGTCACCAATCTCAGCCTATCGGTCATGGTCACCTGTGCTGTCTGCAGCTCCGTCACCGTGCGCTCTAACCCTCCAATGCTGCGCTCTGTCCTCTCAGTTGTCTCCATGAGCTCCATAATGTCGCGGTCAAGCGCATCCAATCATGCTACCAGCACAGGATCGTCCGTAGGGTGCTGAGACTGCTCCTCGATCTGTCGTAGCAGGTCGTCACGGAGAGACTCCATAATTTGGTAGACTCGGACAGACTCCTGGGACGGTTGTGGACCAAGCACACTAGCAGGAGATGCCCTAGAGGACTGGGTCGCAACTAGGGAGCCATAGGATCCCGTACCGTAGTACGTACCCCTATGGAGTCCACCAGCGGCGTTCGTCCATAGCTCGTCCACCGACGGAGCTTGAGTGGGCTGTGAGAAAGTACCAGCCTCTCCTGCATTAGGTGCACTAGCAGCCGTCCGTTCCCGCAGCCTCTGATACTCGGCCTAGAAAGTATGGATAGTACTATATAATTTCTAATTTCTAATTAATGTACTTATTATTACTAACTAGCCCTTCCGATGGGTGGCCAGGAAGACGGTCACCATGTCGACGTTACCGACCTTCCTTATCTGTAATTAAATATATTATCTTAGTAATAATTTATCGAATTTGCATTAAAATAATATTTCTAAAAGAGAAAGACATACTAGACGACGAAAATGTTCCGTCATCGGAATCGATCCACCGTACCACTTCGAGGCATGTTGCCTAGCCGCCTTGGCCTTCTTCGACTTCTTCTTGTACCTTGGCTCGTCGAATCGAGCCTTCATCGTATTCCACTGATCAGGGGTGATCCAACCTTGGATTGACTTTCCGGCACGATCACGATCCTTCTGATCATTAATAGCGTCGTGGATCAGCTTGGCAGCGATGGCAGGAAACATCCCCTCGATAAGCTCGGCCCGGTGCGGTGGATAGAAAAACATATCATAGAAGAGCGCAAACCAAATATTTATCAGTTATATATAATATGAATTAATTATATGATTCATATTAAAAGCAAATCTATTTTTACCTTGAAGCGCGTAAACCAGTAGTTCTTTCTTTCGTCTGGAGCATCATAGTAGTTAATCCAAGGACCACCATAATTATGCCTCAGCATGTGGCCTAGGCGTCTCTGTACCTCTGGGGGACGATATCTATACATACATATTATATTCATGAAAAAAAGTTAATTTATGATAAAAACAGAAAAAAATATAAACCAAAACACCTACTTTGTACCGTCGGCCCAGATCTCCGTCCTTCTCTCCTCCGGAGGTGCGCACACATCATCTGCATGATGCTGGTCGGCCGTCGGCACAGCCGCCTCAGCCGTCGGCGCAGCCTCCGCCATCTGCTCATCCGTCTCCATCGTCGTATCAGCAGCAGGAACGCTAGATGGGTGAGCACTCTCAGTAGGCCTGGAACTACTCGTCCCAGAAGATATGCCACGTGACGTCGTTCCAGCAGGCCCAGCTACTGTCTGATATGGAAGAGTAATCGGCGACGAGGATCCAGAGCCGGTACCAGTAGGAGGTACCGAAGGAAAATCCCGTCCTCTAGCAGTACCTGTAGGAAGTACCGAAGGAAAATCGCGACGACCTGCCATACCTGATAACAGCATATGATAATACAACAAATAATAGAGACTAGAAATATGAAAGTACAACAAATAATAGAGACTAGAAATATGAAAGTACAAGAAAGATAAGATAATAACCAAGACAACATATGATGATACATTCTACAATAAACATCTAAGTCCAGATAATATATTCTAGAAGAAACATCTAAGTTCAGATAAGTATATCTCTCTCAATCATCTTCAGAATAATCATCTTGTTCGTCTTCCTCGAACTCATCTTCCTCTTCCTCCTCATCTTCACTTTCATCTTCGCCTTCGTCGGCTTCGTCTTCCTCTTCAAATAATTCTATATTTTCTACATTATGTGTCGTGTAATGCGTAACTTCCGTGGAGTCCACATCGACAATATTGGTTACAAGAGGTAGCTCGTCCTCCTGGTAAGCTTTTTCGCCAAGTATCTCTAGCTTTAGTCTTGCATACTGCCCACCAGTCAGACTTCGTTACGACATGTTAAAATCGGACTTGATGCTCAATAATCTTGTAACCACCTCCAACGGTGAATGATCCTCACAACCAGGATATAATGGAGTCCTTGCATTCTCCAGTAACTCCATGAACTGTGCATCATTGGGGTTCGGTGCCTCCTCAGGTGCATCATGATCATCCGGATCGAAATTAGGCCTGGCCGCGTCAAAAACTATGTTCACCAACCCATCGCCGTAAGGAGCGTTGTTGTGGACATCCACATAAGGCTCGTACTCCGATGCTAAAGACACAAGTTCTCCGTGCTCGCTCCACTGATAGTAATTCGGCGTAAAATCCTTCGAGTATAAATGATACGTGACATCCACTTCTGGATGATATTTCAAGTTGCGACATCTCACACACGGACACTTAATTTTGGTACCGTCCATGTTCTGAGGGAACGCCTTGGCAAACTGCAAGAACTGGTGTACACCCTCTATGAATTCATCCCGCACACCGCACATGTCATCAGGATGACGGTTTTACATCCACGAATGATTTCGTGGATAGTAATTCAGCTCCATATCCATTTGAGGATAATTCTGTAAGATAGATACAAGCACATCATTGAAACACTTGTGAAAGTAATAGCATTTGAGGATATTCCTATTAGTATCGATATCAAAATCGGTATAACACCAATAAGATAAGAAAATATATACTTGAAATGCCCTTACTGCCTACTGCAGGGACCATTTGAGGATATTCCTATTAGTATCGATATTAAAATCGGTATCACACCATTCCTATGAGTATCGATATTGAAATCGGTATCAGACCATTCCTATAAGTATCAATATCGAAATCAGCATCACACCATTTCTATGAGTATCGATGTTGAAATCGGTCATATCGACCATTCCTATGAGTATCGATATCGAAATCGGTATCAGACCATTCCTATGAGCATCGATATCGAAATCAGTAACATACCATTCCTATGAGTATCGATATCGAAATCGGTAATATCGATCATTCCTATGAAGTATATGTTAGATTAATAGTCCAAGTCTAATGTATCGTGTCCAAGTCCAATGTGCTCGTCTGTAAGTCCAATGTGCTCGTATACAATTTCTCGAATCATTTGTGTTTGTTTACTTCCTTGCTTAATTCATAAGATGTATGTTATTAACATTTCAGATATATTTCACTTTGGTTAAGATATCGAATATCTATAATCATGACTATGATGACCAAACTTTAATCATGAAGGAAGAAGGATAACTAACTCGATTTAGAAAGAATTAGTACAAAGTTGGACAAGGCTATTCTCTTAGAGAAACATAACTACATATGAGACTTTCAAAAGGGAAATCCTTTTCAAGTGTTTCCAAAATCTCAAGTTGGGAACAGTACTTAAATACATGTTTCTCTCAGTTTAGTTTTCTCTAAAAAAATAATTTATTTTCTTTCTAGTTCAATTCATCTCAGTCTTAGTATGTATGTTCTTTCTTAAGAATTTCAGATATATATTCACTATGGTTAACTAAAATATTCAGGTATCCTCAATTTGGGATATCATTTCTAATCATGTATATTGGGAAAGGAAAGTGATTACTTTTCTATGTTTGGATGCCAAAGAAATTGAGGAGGAAAGGAAAATGATTCCCAATGGAAAGAAAATTAGGAGGAAAAGTGATTACATCCATCCCAATAGATTTAATATATATTGTTTAAATGTTATTTAGATATTAAATCCCAGATTTCTAATGGTTTAGAGATGTGTTTTTCCTATGTATCATATTGTATCATATTATTTAACTATATGTATATTTGTATATATATCAATGGTTATATATATGTTATTCTCTCTCTATATATATGTATATATATTTGTGGCTTATATATATGTATATATATGTGATATTATGTGTGTTTACATTTGTGTTCATGTTGGGTGAGAGTTCGGCCAATGGGGTGGTGAATTAGAGTTGGAATTGGTTGATATTGTGAGTGTATGTGTATTTGTTAGAGAAGGAGGATTGAGAGTGTGGGGTTTTGGTTTTGTGTAGTGTGTGTATATATAGAGTTAGAGAGTGAGAGATTAGAGGGAGTGACTGATGGAGTGAAAAGGGGAGGACTTCACAACTGTGAACAGCAGCATTGGAGTATATCAGTCCCCACCCAGGGGACTGATCTCTGGAGACTCAACGGTCCCCAAAGGGGACTGTTATTTAGTAGCAGCAGTAGTAGTAACTTACTGCTATTTAATAGCAGTGAGGGGGGAGGGGGGCAGGGGATCAACCATATCAGCCATATTAACCCATTTAACACCCCCATTCCAGTCCAAGGTTGACAGTCAACTAGTCCCCATTTAGCAGCCTATAAGCACTCCAAAACTAGTCCATGCCTGTCCTTAGCTGCCCCATAGTAGTCCATATAACCCCCAACCTATCCTATATTTAGCCTTCATAACAGTCCATAGACTGTCCCATAATAGTCTTTAATAGGCCCCTTAAACCTGTCCCATTTCAGTCCCTATAACTCAGCTATTTGCTGTCACAAACCACCCCATAGCACCCCTAAACCAGTCCTTAACTAGCCTATATTATATATGTTACAAAATGACATAACTGCTCAAAGAGAATTAGCACATATATTATATATGTTCGTGTCGTATTTGTGTCTGTGTCTTATCCATGTCAAATGACTACTAGAGATATCGGGTTAGGGTTTACCTGAGCTTTGGGGCTGATAGAGGAAGGGGGTGGCCGAGAGGAGGAGGAGAATAAGCTCGCGGTGGAGGATCTCCGCGGCGCGTGTAGGCGGTTGGAGGAGGAGGAACTCGGTGGAGGAGCTCGGTTGGAGGAGGAGGGGATCTTAGGATGGCCGAGTAGGAGGAGAAGGAGGAGGAGCTCACGGTGGAGGAGGAGGAGGGGTCGGTGGAGGAGCTCGGAGAGGAGGAGGAGCATGCAGCAACGAGGAGAAGGAGGAAGAGGCCGGTCGGCAGAGGAGGAGTAGGAGGAGGAGGTCGGTGGAGGAGAAGGAGCAGTGAAGGAGGAGGAGGAGCTCGAAGAGGCGGTGGAGGAGGAGGCTGGGCGACGGCGGAGAATGAGGGGAAAATAAATTTTTTGGGAAATTTTCGTGTGAGAATGGGGGGAAAGGAAAACCCGATCGGGTTAATGGAAAAGATTTATCGACGTCAGTGAAAGACGTCGCTGAACGTCGCTATATTCTAAAATATAGCAACGTCGTATTCTAGTGTCGCTAATAGTAAAACAATAGCGACGTTTACCGACTTTTAGATGACGTAAAATTTTGTTATAAAAAAAATTAGTCGCAATACGTCACTGAACGTCGGTAGTAGTGACGTCCAGCGACGTAGAAATTATACGTCGCTAAATTGCCAAATAATAACGACGTTTTCATTAAGCGTCGCTAAACTCGTCGCTGATATGACTTATTTTGGTAGTGGGCTCCAGATTTAGCTCTGTGCCTTAGCATGCACGCGGAAAGACTCTGCATCCGATGAGGTTCTCCTACCCCCTGTAGGCAGACTATGTGGTTATAAGTACATTGTTATGCACTAGTGGGGAGGCTAGCTCGCCTAACTCACTATTATTACCAAACACGTTCAATTTAATTTTGTGCACCATCTATCAGTTGTTGTCTTTCTAATCTTGCCTTAGGATCAGTTTCATGGCATACCATTCAAGCATATCTTGTGTTATCGATATCAAGTATCGCATAGAAAATACATGTATAACTTACCATACTTACCGTACGATCTTTCCTGTCCAAGTAAACAAAGTTAGCCAACAGTTCATACGTAACGATTTAACGTAATATTGTATAAGTATTGGAGGGGTCAAGTTGTGTTATACTCTAAAGGATTTGTTTCGATGTACATGTTCATGCTGTTGTTTAGTTGTTCAGCTTACTCAAGTTGTCAGGATGTGTCGTACTCAAAACTTTGTTTAGATATGTTTCATTCAGTAACATCGCATGTTCAGCTTAGTCAGATTACTTGTTTCAATGCAAGGTCTCGTACGCGGATTGCTGCAATCGAGCCAACTTAATCTATATGCATCGGTCGCTGGTACCACAAGCCATTTGGACATGTTCCTCTTTGTATTCATATATATCAAGCGTGATGACTGGTACACCTTGATAGTCTACGCAATACCTGGCCTTATGTCTGTTGGGTGACCGAGCCCGCACCCAAGCAGTCCGTAAGCCATGATTCTGCCTAGGCTGGCCACGATGTCGTTGATCGTTGCCTTGGAATCCTCATTTGATTCTTCCTCCCGTATACGAGTGGGTTGTCCGCGAGCATTTCACATTGTCTTGTCATTTTTAACTTAACGACGATCTTTGAGCCATGGGTTGTCTGTGAGCCATAACGCATTATCAACCAGGTTGGTGGTGGCATCCGTGCAGCACGGATAGTGAGTCCCGTTGCACGTCTCCGTCATACCTGTCGCTAACTATTCCTTTCTTTCTTATCTTTCATTCATTCATTCTTTTCTTTCTTTTACTTGTTCATTCGTTCATTAATTCATTCACGTATTCATTCATTCATTCGTTGATTCATTCATTCACTTATTCGTTCATTCGTTCATTCATACATTATGCAACTCCCTGTACGGGAATCGCCTTGGCGACCCATCGATCCCGAAGCCTTTTAATGTTGCTACACTCTACTCAAAACGACTATGTCGATAGTCTTCATATTTTATTATTGTAAACCATTTATTGTTTTATGTCTCGAGTTATGGTACAATTCTAATTGACAAGCCTTTCGTTCATAGTGGAACGCATAAGTAAATCTACTCGCAATGTAAGCTGTGCGTTTGCACGAGCATGGAGTACGGTGCGAGAGTTCACATATTTTCTAAGTTCTTTTCCATATTCTATATAAGCATACAAGATAGGATTATTTCCTTAGCTAGGTGCGTTGGGTCGTTTTATTAGCATGCATGGTATTATTGTCTAGAGATTCTAGCAATAGTGTCTGTATTATTATGTGTCTAGGCTAAGCGAAGACAGGTTCATCGGAGCCACCCACCTTAGCGATGATCGCGTCGGCCGAGCGATACTCCGATAGCGCCTTTGAAAGTCTAAGTCTGGATTCATCTCGACAGGCCAAGTCTAATGACTTTACCTTAGCTCGTAGCAAGGCAATATTTTGGTTTCGTGGACACTTTGGTGAATAAGACAAAATGTCGATCTCTTATCGTCCAGCGTAAAAGCGTAGTCTGTACACGAAATCAACTAAAGTCAATATTCGATCGAGTTTGGACTTGTGGGTTGTGTCGATTCGATTTCTTAGAATCTTTGAACCAACTCGATGCTTCCTCAGCCAACGTAAGTCTTGCATCGATTCGCATCAATACTTCATCGTGTCGATGCAACTCTTCGAGTCGACGGCTCATTTGAGTCATCGTACTTGCTGTTTGAGTCGGTGTTCCGCTAGGGCGGAGCGGGTCATTACAACCCGACCCTAACCCAACAACCACTCGACATTGTCATCGACAACCCTAGCGCCACCTCACGTCACCGTTGGACCACCATCGACCGCTGGACAATGCCAATTCGTGCACCAACAGCAGCGCCCACACCGCACAACTTTGCAACAAGATACCCCTGTTCTCTACCCTCTTTCTCCTCGTGTAGTTGTCCGTTTTGTGAACCGTAGAATGTAACGGGAAGCCAACATGACCCTCTAGGATCCCCTTCAAATAGAATAAATTTAAAGGTCCTGGATTGATCGAAAAATTGATACAAAGTCGATAAAAACCCACTATCAAAAATAACAGAATTGGGATTTCATGTACCCACGTTTGGAGATAGTTTTTGACCAAACTATTTATAATTTTTGAGAACTTCCTAAACATGAGTTATAGACCACTTGTAGCACTACACAACCTTTCTTGTAGATTTATTTTTCATTCACTGTACAGAAAGTTAATCGTTTGAAAAAAAAACTATTTTTCAGAACAAAAATTTAGGGAAAAAATTCGATACGACGTGCGTCCCAACAAACCGGACGATATGGTCGCAGCCCATAAGCATCGAAAGACGCGTATGGATGTTGTCGACGTGTGGAATTTGACGGAACTCGATTTCGTTGTGTGTGCACGATAAAATCGAACCGTATCCGTCGAAAGTCTTCCATATCGACTTTTTGCAAACTTCGTGTCCAATTTCAAATCGTTCATCGAAATGATACAAAATTTGTGCCATTGGATTCAGAACATTTTTTTGGTCCTCTAGGCCAAGTTTGGTCTGATTCTGAGAAGGTTGACCGAAATACTATTTTGGCGGGCCCACGACTCGATCCAATAGACAAAATTGTGCATCACCCACCGGAATCCAACTTTGGATATACGCTTGGGTTCGTATCGTGAAATTGGACTCATAGACATATAGTTTGATAACTTTTAGAGACTTTTGTTCTGGCACAATTTTTGGTACAAAATGGGTCCAACAAAGGACATCGAATTGACCCAAAAATACGATTTCGTCCCTGTGTCCATAATTGGACTTTTGGACAGGCGATCGTAGGTAGAGCTGTCAAAATGGGCTAAGCCCATTGGGCCGGCCTGCCCCGCCCGCCAAAAAGGTGGGTTGGGCTGAGCATTTAGGAGCCCGCCAAACAGGCGGGCCTAGGTGGGCTGGCCCGCTAGTAGCCCGCTCCACGGTGGGCTAGCCCGCGGGCCAAGTGGGTTGGCCCGCCATCTATTTTTTTATAAAATTTTTAATTTTTTTATTTAGCACATATATGAGATATGTATTATAAATGATAAAAATTCTCATTTAATGCAAGTAATGACGTATAAAATATTAAATTTGGTCATTTATTTACATGAATGAAGGTGTTTTAAAGAAATATCTACTATTATAATGTTTCTTGTATTTTACTTGTAATTTGATGCATATGAGAGTGAGTAGAAAATATTATATATATGATTTTTTGCCTTTTAAGAAACAAAACAATAATTTAAAATTTTTAAAAATTAAGCGGGCCGGCCCACCTAGCCTGCGGCCCTCCGGTGGGTTGGACTGGTTGGAATTTTTTCACCCCGCCAAAATGGTGGGTCGGCCCGTCCCGTCCTGCCAAATGGTGGGTTATGGTGGGTTACGGGCCGGCCCGCCCTGCCGGCCCGTCTTGACAGCTATAATCGTAGGCATTTCTTTTATAATGGAAACGTTCGTGATGTTTATTTCAGCATCCGGAGACGTTTGCGGGAGTTGACGTTCACAGCCTTGCGTTCTGACGATCTAAGTAATTAGACATTGTCGATTCTTCACACCACTCCAGGCAAGATACCTTACCATTACTACTGATCCTTATGTTTATTTATTTTAGTATTTATATCTTGTCTAGATCTATCAAACTGTACGTCCAAGTCATACTTGGATGCGAGCGACTATTTTAGTTGTTTTTACTATTTTCGTTATTTATTTTGTATTGACTTAGAATAGTTGACCATCCCATTGATGTGAGATATTGGTATATATCTGTGGCCACGACACTTGTGTATCATGAATTGTGAGTCTCATGTAGGACACGAACTTGCGTATTTGGTTGGCCTCCGGTACGTATGGAAGCCAATAGATTTTGCATAATTAGTAGACTTGGCAGTTACTAGAGATTCATATGAGTCATAGAGATGACATTACTGGAAATTGGGTGGAGAGAACAATTCCTTAATGTATGGACCACTATTGTTCTTTTTCTGCTGTAATCCGGAAGCTCCGCTAGAGATACGAAGTGAGATGACCCTCTCAGGTTTGCCACTGTCGTTCTGCAAAACATTATGCGCTTGGCCTGTGGTACCCTAAGGGGGGACTATGCCGATCCTATTATAGCCAGAGTGTCCATGCGTCGAAGGTTTCTTCTTAACTCATATTCATAGTAGAATGGTTAGGCACCCTTTACATGCAGCTTTATTTTATTTTACGGTTATATGACATGTTGTTTCTTGTATCTTGTTGCGTCCCTCTGAGTACCTGGTGATCTCTCCAGGTATAAATGAACATGATTATCCACAGGAATATGGATCAGTTTTGGACATGGCCTTCATTGATGAGAAGATGTACCCTAATGATCAATCCTGATCATGCCTTAGTGTTGGAGACATTTCTTTATTATTTTCCTTATCTTGTGAGGATATATTCCTTACTAGCCTATACTTACATTATAGCTATTTGAAAGTGGATTTGTCTCCATCTGGCTATCTTCACATTTGTCTATTTATTCTTCATTAGTGGATTTTATTTATCATATTTGCTGTGGATGAGATATACTTGCCTGAGACTATTATTGTTATATTTACATTACAGCTTATGTATGTATACAATTTTTTTATATATTTGATTATATTTTCATATATATATACAGCTGGCATGAAATGTTCCTAGTCCTAACATAAATGGAACTGGGGTGTTATATGTTTTTGTGGTAGCCCATGCAGGTCATAAAATATCATATCGGTAACGTAATTATACTGATATGAGCCTGTACTTAGGATTAGAAATTGTGATCTCATCCATATTATGTTATCCTCTCTTTTGATTTCATTTTTTTCGAACTCTCATTTGATTTCTTGAATTGCCTCCTATTTGAATCTATTCTAACGCTTATTTTCCCTTCATGCCAGTAAAATGAATTTTCGAAGCGGGCGTGTCTCTCCTCGTACTATCACATTTGGTAATTCAGCAACTCAAGAGGAACAGACTCCTTTGCAGCCTTTGGTAGCAACCCCATTTACTCTTTTTTAGCAAGAGCAGTCTAGCTTGACTCTACCGACGGTGCAGCAGTACTCCCAGGTATATGCACCATCGTTGGAACAGTTTGAGCAGCCAACTGCAGTACCCCAGGAAGGGTATATGCCACCACCACCACCTCTCTCTCCGTTCCCTCAGCCGATGCCCTTCATGCACATTCTACCTCAAGGGCAGCCAATGAATGGGCAACAAATGTTCCAGATGTTTTATGCGATGATGCAGGCCCAACAGGCGATACAGCAGCAGACTCAATAGTGATAGGCTGAGTCACTTCGAGAGAGCATCGTATCAGCTTTGGCACATACGACACCACTAGCAAATCAACCGAGGGACGGATCTATCGCTGAGTTCCAAAAGATGATACCTAAGTCGTTCTTTGGAGACGAGAACCCTACCGAAGTTCATACATGGCTTACCAATATCGAGCATCAACTAGTAGCAGCTGAACTTTCTAAAAAAAGTGGATGACGGCAGTCAAGATGCAGCTGACCGGCAATGCACATTATTGGTGGGAGGCTGAAAAGGAGAGACTAGGCCCTGAGCAAGCTACATGGGAAGAGTTCTCTAAACTCTTTCGGGAGATGTACATTCCAGCTACAACATGAGCAGAACTCCAAAACAAGTTTATATACCTTACTCAGGGTAGTAAGATAGTGGAGGAATACAACACAAAGTTCTTACGATTAAGCCGGTATACAACATACTTGATCCAGACAGAAGAGAAGAAGGCAAAAAAGTTCCATGATGGGCTTACCTTTGAGATGCAGAGCCTAGTAGGATTTGTAGCACCTATATTTTACTCAGCCGTTCTCACCGCAGCCAGGCGCCAGGATAAAATCAATAAAAGGGAATCTTGTCAAAAGTGTCCCACTTCAGCAGTTGGACCAGCCAAAGTGACGCAAAGCAGACCCATTAGATGGCCTATGGCACAACAGCTGCAGAGAGCCATGCCTTACCAGACGCCCACTTGCCATTACTGAGAGAAACATGATCACATTCACAATGATTGTCTTCTTCGGCTTGGCTTGTGCATGAGATACGGATCAGGACAACATATGGCTAAAAATTGTCCCGAACAGCCGACTCCAGCACTTCCTACACCTCGGCCGGAACAACAGATACAAAAGGTCGTGGCACCTGGAGCAGGAGCACCTCGCCTACCATTACCATCGCAGACAGCTCAATTTGAGAGAGCTAAAGCTCAGGGCTCCAACTAGAGGTTTGGGCAATTATTTTCACTGGCTGTAGAGGAGCCAATTCAGGAGGGTGAGGTTATAGCAGGTATCGTATTAGTTGCTTCATATCCTGATGTTGCATTGTTTGACACTGGAGCCACACACTCATTCATATCCCCCAGCTTTGCAACTAGATATAGCATTGCTACTGTACCTCTACGCCATAATGTTAGAATTTTCTCACCGAGGGAGGGATAGTGTCTGTTAGTAGCATATGTAGTTCATGTCCTATAGAAATTTGTGGAAGGAAGACGAAGGATCGATTTTTGGTTTTTTTTCTAAGTCAGTATCATGCCACTCTTGACTGTCATAAAGGTAGTATTGTGTTCAGACCACAAAAAAATGAGGAGCTCGAGTTCACTAGAGAATCTTCTAGTGATAGAGTTGTGCTAGCATTAAGAACTCATATGAAGATAAAAGGGGTTTCTTATCCTCCTATTATCACCGAGTTCCAAGATGTATTTTCCGATGAGCTGCATGCCATGATTGCCGCCTGACAGAGACCTTGAGTTTTCTATAGATCTTGTTCCAGGAGGCGAACCAATCTCATCTCATGTGTACCGACTAGCGCTAAAGAAGTTGGCAGAAATGAAGGTCCAAATAGACGAGTTACTTGGAAAGGGTTTCATCTGAGCTAGTTCATCGCCATGGGGAGCTTCAGTTTTATTTGTACCAAAGAAGGATGGCTCAGTGCGCATGTGCATTGATTACAGAGCTATGAACACAGTGACGGTAAAGAACAAGTACCCTCTGTTCACGCATTGATGATTTATTCGATCAATTTTAGGGTCTAGAGTATTTTCTAAGATCGACTTGAGATCGGGTTATCATTAGGTGAAGGTTTGGAAGGAAGATATCTCAAAGACTGCATTCAGAACCAGGTATGGATACTATGAGTTTTTGGTCATGCCTTTCGGTTTGACCAATGCTCCAGCTGTCTTTATGAATCTTATGAATAAGGTTTTTCATCAATACCTGGACAATTTTGTAGTGGTCTTTATAGACGATATTCTTATATACTCAAAGAGCCCTGAAGAGCATGAGCAGCACTTGCGGATAGTCTTAGAGATATTGAGGAAGGAGAAGCTTTATGCAAAGCTTAGCAAGGGTGACTTCTTTTTTGAGAAGGTTTCTTTCTTTGGGCATGTCGTCACAGGAGAAGGAATCTCAATAGACCCAGAGAAAATCTCAGCAGTAAAGTTATTGCATGTTCCTACTACAGCCTTTGAAGTAAGAAGTTTCCTTGGACTGGCGGGTTATTACCGCAAGTTTGTGCAAGATTTCTCAGGAATAGCTGGACCTATGACTCAGTTGACTTGCAAAGACCAAGAGTTCATATGGGTAGCTGAGTGTCAAGCCACTTTTGATGAGTTGAATAAGCGGTTGACCACAGCTCTAATCTTGGTCATTCCATCAGGGCCAGGAGGATTTGTGATATATAGCGATGCATCCGAAAAAGGATTGGGATATGTCTTGATGCAGCATGGCAAAGTAATAGTATATGCATCACGACAACTGAGAGTGCATGAGAAGAATTATACAATGCACGATCTGGAGCTTGCAGCTGTCATTTTTGCACTAAAGCTTTGGAGACATTACTTATATGGTGAGAAAGTAGATATCTATACTGATCACCATAGTCTCAAATATGTCTTCACGCAGAAGGAGCTCAATATGAGACGACGAAGATTGTTGGAGCTGATGAAGGAATACGAGCTAGAGCTGCACAACCATTCGGGCAAGGCTAACGTAGTAGCTGATGCGTTGAGCCGTAAGCCCATGGCTTATTTTATTACTACTCAGAGAGAGATCTGCAAGAGCTTGGAAAAGAAGTGATACTACCTGGAGTTGATGGCAACCTAGCTGATTTTCAGGTACAGTCTTCTCTAGTCGACAGGATCAAAGCAGCATTGTCCACTGACGCTAGATTCCGAAGGCTTAAAGAGAGGACCAAAGCCGGAGAGCATATGGGTTTGAACATCCATATCGATGGAACATTAAGATGTGGAAATTGTCTATATATTTCCAATGGAGAGATTCGGCAGGAGCTAATGGTAAAAGCGTATAGTTCGATATATTCTATACATCCAGAAGGGACTAAGATGTATCGAGACTTATGATTGTCACGCCCTGATTCGGAGAATCGTTCGTTCTCACTTTGATTCATGCTGAATCGTTCGTCCTCGCTAAGACATGATGTCGTACAAGTCCGGAGTTGCACTTGTGTAAGGCATGCTCGTGTACATTTTATAAATGAGACATTTTGAATAGAGTTTGCAGCAAGCCACAGAAAAATTTGATAGCACAGATAGAATCTAAAATAAGCTCTTTATTGATAACTTTGCGTAGAAAATATAAGGCTCTCAAACAGCCGAGATGAAATGCCAAACTTGGCTACAACTTGCAAAAATATTGAAATGAGATACAACTTGTTCCATACATTATATCCCTTTATTAATAATACGGCAATGAACCACCTTCAGTGAAATACCTTCTTCTTCAAATAAAAGCGTCTAGGGAGAGCGAAGCTTCTAAAGAGTCGGATAGAAAGCCTTCAGTGTCTACGATTATCTACTAGGTTCTCGGTACCCATGGAGACGAGGGTCAGTACATTGCCATATATGTACTGGTAAGCGGCCATAACCAATCTCACCATAAATTAACAGTAGTAAATTATATGAAGTGCACAATTGATTTGTGATATTTCTATCTTGCCTTAGGGTCCATTAACAATTCATATTTGATAGTAAACATAGGCAACATATTTTGATGAGAGAAACATAAGCAATTCATATTGTTCACCAAATTGGTGAATCTTATCCACGATCGATAGCCATCCCTATATATTTATGAACAATACTTACTCAGCCTGAATAATGCATTGTAGCAGTGACACTTGTCTATATGAAAGTCACTAGTGACACGTCATTTTGGACCGTCTTATAGGTATAACGGCACCCCTTGCAGTGCAGGCATCTAGCCCCACTGAAGGTCCTGTATATCGATGCCAGTACGTCGGCATCAATTCTTGTTCCCCCTAGGGCGAATCGGGTCCGTGGTCGCAAAACACCGTTCGAGGAACTATCGTATGCACAAGTTGTCCATAACCATGCACGTAATGCAACTTAGCTAATGAGAGACATAACTTGCATGATAATAGTATCTTTTACACATTAGTCGTAGTTCTCATTCGTCTTGCCATCGTACCATCTTACTTTGAGCCGTAGGGTTGTATACCCATTTTATCCAACCGAGGGACTATTTATTTTGTGTTACCATTCTTTCAAACTGAAGTCCGATATACTTACCGCCTAATACTTGGGTCTTGCACCACCTGTTCAATAATTCATATCACAGCATAGTAGGCATCATTTGATTGTAACATAATTCTAGCCATGTGATAATTTATCTTTCATTATCTTTCTGGATTCTTATTAAGCATCTTTTATTAAGCACCAAACACAATAACAAGTCTTCCACGCAACGTCAAGCTCAGTTCACTGCATTAGTACCTGTATTGGCACCAACATCTGGTCAGCATACATCTTTCTCTTTCTCTCAGTGATTCGATACGAATGCACAGACATTGAAAGTAAATCCATGAAAACATTCATCAAAAACAATCACAAAAACGTACACAAAAGCCAACAACAAAAGCGACATCGAAAACTAGCAGGACTACGGTCTCGGGACAAGCGACTCTTATATAGAATTCTTTTCCCATGACGCGCGCCACTGCATCTTCGGCATCATTTCAAAATAGTCCAATCCATAAGGAGGAATGGATCTCAATTCATTATCCCGTGATCCTGGTGAAGTTTCTCTAAGTAAAGTTTTCCCATTCTTATCCGACTTGGCCGTTCGGCCGCTAGCCCGATCCGTGCTCCGTAACAGAATCAGGGCACTACATATTAATACACTAACAAAAAGTTTCATCCCCGAAACATAAACACAAACCCACCAAAATCGAATAATAAAGGAAATCGTTCCCTCATATCCGCTTCAAGTTTTCAAGTCGACTCCTCGACGGAGTGATCCCGCCAGAGCACTCGAACCAAAGGAATAACTCGATTCCGCAAAACTGTGTTTCCTGTCCAGAATCTTCACAGGCTCCTCTATATAGGACAAGTCAGCTTGCAGTCCCAACCGACCAAAATCTACCACATGACTTGGATCATGCACATACTTTCGTAGTTGATAAACATGAAAAATATCGTGCACTTCAGCCAACGCCGGTGGTAAAGCGATCTGATAGGCAACTAGGCCGACTCGCTTAAGTATCTCGAATGGGCCAACAAATTTTGGACTTAGTTTTTCCTTTGCACCGAATCGCATAACTCCATGCATCGGTGATACTTTCAAAAATACATGATCGCCCACTATGAATTCCAACGGTCGCCGATGAATATCCGTATAACTTTTTTGCCGACTTTGTGCCACAAGTAACTTCTCTAGAATCATACGAACTTTTTCGATGGCCTGCTCCACCATTTTCGGACCAAGTACTTGTTGTTCACCGACTTCATCCCAACAAATTGGAGACCGACATTTTTGCCCCTATAGTGCTTCATACGACGCCATCTGTATGCTTGACTGGTAACTGTTGTTATAGACAAATTCTGCTCATGGCAAGTGAGTGTCCCAACTTGTTTTCAAATCTATTGCACAAAGCCGTAACATATCCTCAAGGATCTTGTTTACCCTCTCAGTCTGGCCATCAGTTTATGGATGGTATGCAGAACTAAATTTCAATTGTGTTTTCATAACCGACTGTAAACTATGCCAAAAATAAGACATAAATCTTCCATCCCGATCTGACACTATCGACGCTGGCATCCTGTGTAAACGGATAATTTTATCCAGGTACAGCTGAGCTAACCGATCGACACTCCAAGAAATTTTGATTGCGATAAAATGTGCCGACTTGGTTAATCGATCAACGATGACCCAAATCGTATCATTCCCTCGCTGCGTCTTCGGTAAGCCAACTATAAAATCTATTGTTATATAATCCCATTTCCATTCTGGGATGTCGAGGTTCTGCATCTCCCCGTCGGGCCTTTGATGTTCCACCTTGACTCGCTGACAAGCTAAGCACCGCGAGACAAAGAGGGCCACATCTCGTTTCATTCTGTGCCACCAAAAGGTCGTGCGCAAATCTTTATACATTTTTGTACTTTCCGGGTGCAACAAATATTTTGCATAATGTGCCTCCGTCAAGATTTCTTTCCAGAGTTCTTCATCCTTTGGAATACATTGCCTTCCCTGTAGTCGTAATGAACTATCGTCGTGCTTGGTGAAGTCGCCTGCTTCACCCTTTTCCATCATTTCGCTAATTCTTAACAAGAATTCATTCCTCTGTGCGGTCTTAATCTTTTCCAACAAGCTCGGCTCAAGTTGAAATTGAGCTAGCCGCACATTTCGACCATGAACTTGTAGTTCAATACCCATGCTCTCTAATTTTTCCAATATTCGTTTGTCAACACTGATTGATCCCACAAAATTCTGACTCAACGCATCCGCCACCACGTTGCCTTTTCCTGAGGTGTACGTGATCGTCAAGTTATAATCTTTTATTAACTCCAAACAACGTCTTTGTCGCAGATTCAAATCCTTTTGAGTGAATATGTACTTCAGGTTCTTATGGTCAGTAAAGATCTCGCAAGCCACTCCATACAAATAATGCCGCCATAATTTTAGTGCAAACACTATCGCTGCCAATTCCAAATCATGCGTTGGATAATTTTTCTCGTACGGCTTATGTTGTCTTGAGGCCTAGGATATCGCTTTTCCTTTTTGAGTCAATACACATCACAAGCCCAATCCAGATGCATCACTGTATATTTAAAATCCTTCGACGTCGTCTGGAAGTGCTAGAATTAGAGCTGACATGAGACGTTGCTTAAAATCTTGAAAGCTAGTCTCGCACTCCTCAGACCAATCAAATACAACTCCCTTCTGGGTTAGTCGAGTCAAAGGCGATGCCACTTTCGAAAAATCCTTCACAAATTTTCTGCAATAGCCTGCCAAGCCGAGGAAACTACGGATCTCGCTAGCCGACGTGGGTTGTTTCCAATCCACAACAGCTTCAATTGTTTTGGATAAACAGACACACCTTCCGTCAAAATAACGTGTCCAAGAAATGACACGCTACTCATCCAAAATTCATATTTACTCAGCTTGGCATAGAGCTAATTTTTCTATAGGGTCTGTAACACTGTTCTCAAATAATTCGCATGGTCTTCTCTGCTTTTCGAGTAGATTAAGATATCATCGATGAACACGACCACAAATTTATTCAAGAAGGGTCGGAAGACTATGTTCATCATGTCTATGAAAGCGACAGGGATATTGGTCAATTCGAAGGACATGGCCAAGAATTCATAGCATCCGTATCTGGTTTGGAACGCGGTCTTTGGAACATCATCGGGTTTGATCTTCAGTTGATGGTAGCCTGAGCGAAGATCAATCTTTGAAAATACATATGCCCCTTGTAGTTGATCGAAGAGGTCGTCTATACGAGGCAACGGGTACTTATTTCGAACCGTAACTTTGTTCACCTCGCGATAGTCGATGCACAACCGTATCGAACCATCATTCTTCTTTACAAATAGCACTGGAGCACTCCACGAAGAAACACTGGATCTAATATATCCCCTGTCAAACAATTCATGTAGTTGCACTTTGAGTTCCTTTAATTCAACTAGCGCCATCCTGTACGGGGCCCTTGAGATTAGACGAGTGTTTAGAAATGTATCGATAGTGAATTCAATCTCTTGGTCCAGAGGCATTTCGGGTATTCAGGACACATCAGAAAATTCTGCCATGACTTCAGTGTTAGCTGAGTCTGCACCATTCTTGCATGTGTTTCGAACAGAAGCAAGGTACCCTTTTGCAGCCAGAATGTAACATTCGCCGGACCGTAGTAGCCGAAATCACCATCGATGTCTTCGCTGAAGGACCGACGGAGTAAGAGAATTCTATTTCCCCAGGTAGACGAAACACAACTCGCTTCTCTGCACATTCAATCGTCGCACAACATGCACTTAACTAGTCCATTCCCAGAATGATATCATATTCTTTGATATCAAGCATAATTACATCCAACGATACCTTTCTGTCTCCGATACATATGTAACCATCCCTACATACCATGTTAGTAGGCATCTCTAATCCTGATGGAGTACTAACACAAAGATATACATTTAGCATTGACATTTTTACTTTATGTTCTTTGGTATAACCTTCAGATATAAAACTATGCATGGCACCAGAATCAAATAAATTACACGCATGAATGCCATTAAATAACAATATATCTGTCACAACAGTATCTGATGCAAGAGCCTCTTTCTGGGTCAATGCAAAGACTCGGCCCTGAGCACTGGGTCTCTGATTCTGTGTCGACTGATGGGGTCATGGTGCATGTCTACGATTCTGTTGATATTGCTGCTGCCTCGGAGGTTGTGTTGGGTTCTCCCTCCTAGGCAATCTCGAGATCTATGGCCGAATTGTTCGCACTTATAGCATCCTCCCTCTAAGACATGGCAATCATTAGCAATGTGCCTTCTGTTGCGACACTTTAAGCAGAACGGTCCACCCTGATTGGGACACTGATAGCCACCATTATTCTGGCGCTTTGGTGCCTTATATCCGCCCCTATTGTTCGGTCTCTTATTATGTATATTCTACACCGACGCTTGCACTGGCGCCGTTGCAGGATAGTGTGGGTCTATTTCTTTTGTGTGTTCATAAGACTCCTGGAAAGTCTTATACTTCTAAAGGATGACTTGAGCCTTCAGAGCAGGCCTCAGGCCCTGCTCAAACCGACGAGCCATGGACGCTTCATCGATGAACTTCGTAATAGCATAGTGAGACAGTCTTGAAAACTCTGCCTCATATTGTTTCACGATCAAGTTTTCCTGTTCAATCTTTTGGAATTCTAATTCTTTTGCTCGTTGTTCAGTCGAAGAAAAATACTGAGCCAGAAAGGCCTCCCGGAACATTTGCCAAGTAATCTTTGTTGTGCCATTTGCCTCCACAATGATCCTTTTCTGACCTTGCCACCAGTAGCGTGCGTTGGAAACCAGCAGTAGTTTCACACACGATACCTTCTTGGATCCAGTGATACCCAAAGCTTCCAGATGATCATCCACTTCAACTAGCCAATCCATAGCGATGGTGGCTTCCTCTGTCCCCTTGAAGGATTTGTTACATATTTTCTTGAACTTAGTGATGTCGGTCACGGCAGTTGTCTTCTTAGCTGCTTGGGGTTCCTCTGCCTCCACAATCTCGCTCTCTCTCTTGAGACTGGAGTACCCTGAGCCCTATTGTTCACCACTGATCGGACCAACTGTTGCAGGATATCTAACTGCTTTTGTTGGGCTTCAAATTGCTTTGCGTTCTGCCTCTGTTGGCTTTCCATCATAGCCAACATCCTTTCCATCGGGTCGATTGAGACTACCGCCCTGGAGCTACTCACATTGTTCGTGGTTCCCGCTTTTGTCATCTCTGCAATACAGAGAAATTTTGTTAGTCTCGTAAAATATTTATGAACTTACTATATGGAACATCTCATTTCGAGACATTAAAGCCAAAGTTTTCAAAAAGCAATAAAGCTTGTGTCATTTTTGAAATCTTAAAACCAAGAAATTCCCAAGTAAAGCCGTGCTTTGATACCAAACTGTCATGCCCTGATTCGGGGAATCGTTCATTCTCACTTTGATTCACGCTGAATCGTTCGTCCTCGCTAAGGCGTGATACCATACAAGTCTGGAGTTGCACTTGTACAAGGCGTGCTCGTGTACATTTTATAAAGGAGACATTTTGAATAGAGTTCGCAGTAAGCCACAGAGAAATTTGATAGCACATATAGAATCTGAAATAAGCTCTTTATTGATAACTTTGAGTAGAAAATATAAGGCTCTCAAACAGCCGAGATGAAATGCCAAACTTGGCTACAACTTGCAGAAATATTGGAATGAGATCCAACTTGTTATTAATAATGAGATAAGGAACCACCTTCAGCGAAATGCCTTCTTCTTCAAATAAAAGCTTCTAGGGAGAGCGAAGCTTCTAAAGAGTCGGACAGCAAGCCATCAGCGTCTACGATTATCTACTAGGTTCCCGACACCTATGGAGACGAGGGTCAGTACATTGCCACATATGTACTAGTGAGCGGCCGTAACCAATCTCACCATAAATCAATAGTAGTAAATTATATAAAGTGCACTATTGATTTGTGATCTTTCTATCTTGTCTTAGGGTCCACTAACAATTCATATTTGATAGTAAACATAGGCAACATATTTTGATGAGAAAAACATAAGCAATTCATATTGTTCACCAAATTGGTGAATCTTACCCACGGTCGACAGCCATCCCTATATATTGATGAATAACACTTACTCAGCCAGCATAAGACATAGTTAGCAGTGACACCTGTCTATATGAAGACCACCGGCGATACGCCATTTTGGACCGTCTTATAGGTATAACGACACCCTTTGTAGTGCAGGTAGATAGCCCACTGAAGGTCCCACATACCGATGACAGTACGTCGGCATCAATCCTTGTTCCCCTAGGACGAACCGGGTCCATGGCCACAGAACACCATTTGAGGAACTACCTTGTGCACAAGTTGTCCATGACCATGCACGTAATGCAACTTAGCTAATAAGAGACATAACTTGTATGACAATGCCATCTTCCACACATAAGTCGTAGTTCTCATTTGTCTTGCCATCTTACCATCTTGCTTTGAGTCGTAGGCTCATATACCCATTTTATCCAACCAAGGGACTATTCAATTTGTGTTACCATTCTTTCGAACTGAAGTTCGATATACTTAATGCCCAATACTTGGGTCTTGTACCACCTGTTCAACAATTCATATCACAGTATACAAGGCATCATTTGATTGTAACATAATTCTAGCCATGTGATAATTTATCGTTCATTCTGGTTCTTACTAAACATCTTTTATTAAGCACCAAACACAATAACAAGTCTTCTATTGTTAACTGTGATGATCAAGGATCGTCGAAGGATCAAAGCGACTCACTTGTTGTTGAATTGTCGAGAGAAAGAGGTCTTCCACGCAACGTCAAGCTCGGTTCACTGCAATAGCACTTGCATTGGCACCAACATCTGGTCAGCATACTTCTTTCTCTTTCTCTCAGTGATTCGATATGAATGCGCAGAAAGTGAAAGTAAATCTATGAAAATATTCATCGAAAATAATCACAAAAATGCACACAAAAGCCAACAGCGAAAGCGACATCGAAAAACAGCAGGGCTACGGTCTCGGGACAAGCGACCCTTATATAGAATTCTTTCCCCAAGACGTGTGCCACTGCACCTTGGGCATCATTTCAAAAGAGTCCAATCCATAATGAGGAATGAATCTTAATTCATTATCCCACGATCCTGGTGAAGTTTTCCCAAGTAAAATTTTCCCATTCTTATCCGACTAGGCCGTTCGGCCGCTAGCCCGGTCCGTGCTCCACAATAGAATCAGGGTACTACAATGACAACACTATTGGTAACATGGGATGAAGCGAGAGATAGCTCATTTTGTCGCCAAATGTTTGGTGTGTCAGCAGGTGAAGGCAGAGAACCAAAGATCATGTGGTTTATTGCAGCCGCTTCCTATTCCTGAGTGGAAGTTGGAACATATCACTCTGGATTTCGTCATGAGATTCCCAAAGTGTCCCAATGGATAAGATGCAATATGGGTAATAATGTATTGACTCACCAAGTCGGCCCATTTTTTGCCCTTCAGAGTAGGCCAATCTACTGAAGCATTATCTGATATGTATATGAAGCATATAGTAAAGCTACATGGTATTCCCGTTAGTATTGTATCAGACCAGGATTCGAGATTCATATCTCATTTCTGGAGAAGCATGCAGGAAAGCTTGGGTACCCGTCTGAAATTTAGTACGACTTTTCATCCTCAGACTGATGGACATCATACTATTCAGTTGCTAGAAGATACGATGAGGGCATGTATGCTAGACTTCGGTGGATCGTGGGAAGACCATCTTCATCTTGTAGAGTTTTCCTACAATATTAGTTTTCAAACGAGCATTTAGATGGCTCCGTTTGAAGCTTTGTATGGTAGAAAGTGTCAGTCTCCTGTTTATTGGAGTGACAAAGGAGAGCGACAGATTTTGGGGCCAGAGCTGGTAGTTAGCACTGTAGAGAAGGTGAAGAAGATAGAAGGCCACCTGCGAGCAGCACAGGATAGACAAAAGCAGTAGACAGATCATCATTGCCGACCCTTGGATTTTAAGTAAGGTGAAATGTTTTCTTGAAGATATCACCCACCAGAGGCACGATTCGATTCAGAGGATGTAGAAATTGAGTCCAAGATACATCGGCCCTTTCGATGTCTTGGAACATGTTGGAAAAGTTGCCGACTGATTGGCATTGCTACCGTCACTAGAGGGGGTACATGATGTATTTCATGTGTCACAACTGAGAAGATACGTGGCAGACAACAGTCATGTGCTTGATCACTCCAAAATCACCATTGGTCCAAGCTTGTCATACCAAGAGCAACCGGTAGGTATCCTTGATTGTCGAGTGAAGGTGTTGCAGAATCAATCCATCCGATTGGTTCACGTGGCATAGAAGCATCACTTGTCAGGAGAGTCTAATTGGGAGCGCAAGGACAACATTAGAAATTGCCACCCTCATTTGTTCGAAATCCAAGGTACGATTTTTATATGTTAGTTTCATTTCCATTCGCATTGCACAACATACCCCCTATCGTTAGATTTAAATTTGAGGATGAAATTTTTATGAGTTGGGTAGGATGTAAACCTCCTGATTTTGTAAAATTTTAATTTTAATTTTATTTTAAATATTTGTTTAGTATTTTTTAATTTTACATAGCCTTGTGATCTATTATATGATTTTTAATATCAAAACTAGCAAGTAATTATTATTTTATATATGGTAAGTATTTTTGCACAAGATTTTACTAAAAATACTTTAGAAGTTTTTTTTTTTTGAGTTTAATAAATTTTTGGAAAATTTTATTTAGATTTTGATGTGTATATATATATATATATATATATATATATATATATATATATATATATATATATATATATATATATATAAGAGTTTAAAAAAGCACTCATTGTTCCTTTCAGAACAGTGAATGAACCAACCCCCCCTCGACACTACTGTTTGTTTGAACACAACCTTTCTCCTTCTCTAAAATTATAACACTTTTGTTATATATATAAAATGGGAATGGGAGTTATATAAGAGAGTTAGACAGAAGAAAGTAAGAAGAAGACCAACACCACCCAACCCCGACCCAACAACCACTCGACGTCGTCATTGACAACCCCAGCGCCACCTCACACCGCCGCTGGACCGCCATTGGCCGCTGGATAATGCCAAATCGTGCACCAACAACAGCGCCCACACAGCACAACTTCGCAGTAAGGTACCCCTGTTCTCCACCCTCTTTCTCCTCGTGTGGTTGTCCGTTTCGTGAACTGTCACTACAAAAATAAGCCAAATTAGTGGCGACATTAGCAGCGACAGCAAGAAACGTCGCCAATATTTTGCATATTAGCGATGTTACAGAAGTACGTCGCAAGACGTCACTGTTTGCGATGTCCAGTAACATTTTGCGACTACCTTAATTTTATGGGAACGTGAAGTCGCAGAATATTCGATAAACGTCGGTAAATTTTTGGAAATAGAGACGTTTAGCGACTCAAGTCATAATATGTCGCAGAATATTATACAGTAGCGACATTTAGCGATGTCCAACTTCTTTGTCGCTAAATTATTTGATATAGGGTTCTGGGCGCTGGTTCGAGTTTTCAGTTTTCCTCCAAAAAATTTCTTTGCCGCCCCTTCATCTCCTCCGACCAATTCGTCTGCGAGCCCCCTGACCCCGTGCCCTCCCGTCGAACCCCGACGAGCCCCGGTGAGCCCCGGCGATACCACGACCCTCCGGCGAGCCCCCTAACCCCGCGACCCCCCGACCCCGCGAACCGAGCCCCCTGACCCTGCGACCCCATCGTCGACCCCTCCCTCAAGTCATCGTCCTCCTCCTCCTTTCCTTCCCGACTAGGTAAATACTAACCCTCTTTTGGAGACGACACGTTGACATAGGACACAACACTTTGACACACACGTGGACACTTTGACATATACTTTGACACTTTGATAATACGTGGACACTTTGACAATACATGGACACTTTGACGCACACATGGACCCAGATCTGACACACACTGGACACAACACTTTGACACTTTGACTCTTTCAGACACATGGACACACACTGTGGACACTATGACACAAAAATATCCTTTATTTGATAGTTAATTTGTTTATGATATTTTTTTGTACTACTATGTGATTTATACAAATTTTTATATGTAATGCCTAAAAAAATAATTGTAATACCTTATATTGATATATAAAATGCACATTCATATTTTTGTGCTATTAATGGATTTATACACATTCATATTTATGTACTACTAAATGATTTTGATTATTTAATATACTAAGGAGCATGGTTTAAAGTATCGGCCGATACCGATCCGATACGGCCGATACCGATATATAATAAGGTTGTTAAAGCATGTAAAAGAAGAAAATCAATTTATTGTATATAAACCAATCGGTAAGGGTGACTACTATTTCATTTTGTTTCAAAACTACTGAGAACCTTGCTAAGAAGTATCATAGTACCTAGAGTGTATAGAGTATCATAGAAGTGTAGGCATGATTGGTACAGTCTCAAGACATATGTCAAGATACTAGGTATGTAGGTAAGTGCTAGCTAGGTATCGCCAAGTATTTCATGGTAAGTGCTAGCTTGGACACTCCAAGGTCAAATTTTTCTTGTGAGCTCACAAGGAACACATGACGACAGAGATATCATTATCACATATGTTAAGTGTCCATGTTAGCCTGAAATCAAGTGTCCATGTGAGCCCTTCTCTGGAAATTAAATTTACTTATGCCAAACCTTTTGGGCCTATCAGAGTTATAGATTTTTTTCAAAAATCTAGTATAACATTGATTATCCCAAAAGGCTTGCATAAGTAATAGTGTATAGAGTGAGTATTATACTAGTATATTGTAGTACCTAGAGTGTATAGAGTGAGTATCCTAGAGTGCATAGAGTGAGTACCTAGAGTGTATATCGTAGTATCTAGAGTGTACATAGTGAGTATCCTAGTAGTATATAAGATATTTTAGAAATTGGGTAATTGTCAAGGTAAGCTTGGGGTTTAATTGATAGTATCTAGAGTGTATCCTCCCTACTTTCCTTCTTCTCATTCGGGTCACGTGGCCTCTTATTTCGCATCATATGATATCCACCTCAACCAAAGCCTAGAGAAGGATAAAAATATTAATATTAACCAAGGTTCACAGTATCGATATCAGAATCGGTATCATTTATGGTTGATACCATGAATCTCATGGCTTCCTCTACGAGAGCAAAATGTAAAACCAAACGTGAAGCAGAGCTTTATATTCAAAATATTAGAAGTAAAATTTTTTTGATTGGTGGTGGAACGAGCCAAAATCCTTTGATGGAGAATCCTGGCTCGCCCTACCACCAATTCTTTGATGGAGAATCCTCTGTCAAAGGATTCTGGCTCGCCTTACCACCAATCAAAACCTTTTTACTTCTGATACCAATACCGATATTGTGAACCTTGGTTAATATTAATATTTTCAAACTTCTCTAGGCAATGGTTGAGGTGGATATCATATGATGTGGAATAGGAGGCTGAGAGAGTCGAATGAGAAGAAGGAAAGTAGAAGGGGGCTAGAGAGGGGGCATTCTTGTTGAATACATGACGACACTCATTTAATACTCATGTGTCTATGCATCCATTTGGAATATACTCGAATAATGTGTGTCTATCTTTGCAGAATTATTGTCAAGTGGATGTACAATCGTCATCCTGATGACATGTATAGCGTGCGAGATAAATTTATACAGGGGGTAGTGCAGTTCCTACAGTTCGTCAAGGCATTCTCTCTGTTCATGGACCGTACCAAAATTAAGTGTCCATGTCTGAGATGTCACAACATGAAATATCATCTAGAAATGGATGTGACATATCATTTGTACTCGAGAGGTTTCATACCTAATTACTATCAGTGGACCTCACACGGAGAACTTGTGCCTTTAGCATCGGACGAAGGGTAGGTGAACATGGTTTTTGACGCTGTGGGGCCTAGTTTCGATCCGAACAATCATGATGCGGCTGAGGAGATACCGAATGCCGATGCTGCAAAGTTTATGGAGTTGTTTGAGAATACAATGACTCCTTCTAATCTTGGTTGTGAGGATCATTCACCGTTGGAGGTGGTTACAAGACTGCTGAGCATCAAGTTCGATTTCAACATGTCCCAAGAATGCTACAACCGAATCATCGAGTTGATTATAGAGATCTTGCCAGAGGGTGTAAAGTTACCTACAGACTTCTACCGGTCTAAGAGGATGTTGAGATCTCTCTGGATGGGATACGAGAAAATCGATGCATGTCACAATATGTGTATATTGTACTACAAAGACGACAAGGATGAAGACGCATGCAGATTTTGTGGTGCTGATCGCTACAAGGCTTCAAGTAGGACTCTCGATACAAGGAAGCCGACCGATTCGATGTACTACTTGTCTTTGATGCTGCAATTGTAGAGGTTGTTTATGGTGAAGGAGACTGTCGAGAACATAAGTTGGCACAGACAGGAACAGATCGATGGAGTTTTGGATCATCCATCCGATGGAGAAGCATGGAAGCACTTTGATCGAGAGTATCCAGATTTTGCTTCTGATCCGCGTAATGTAAGATTGGGGTTATCCTCTGACGGTTTTATCCTGTTCGGACTTTCGGGTTTCCAATATTCATGTTGGCGAATATTCGGACTTATTTAGACTTGGATGTTTCTGGATATGTTTGAACTTTTTATGTAGACTTGCTTATTTTCCAGACATGGATGTTTCTGGATGGTATTATGTAGACTTGGTTATTTTCTAGATATGGATGTTTCTGGATGCTATTATCTAGACATGGATTTTTTGGTGATATTTTAAATGCATGGGTATTATCTACAAATTCAACGGACGGTTGCTTCGGGTCTATTTTTTATAAACTGTGATATGCTAAATGCATGCATATTTTAATTTGAATATGTATTATATTTCTTGTAGATATCTATTTTTTATTAGGTATGACAGGACGCGAAGGATCGTATCTCAGTGCATCTAGTGATGGTAGAGGAGCATCCTGTACCGGTAGAGGTTCCACCGGTGGACGGAGTGGTACTCTGTTAGTGGATAATAGTTCTGGTCCCTCGTCTCATAATACTCTAGTATACTAACCACTCAGATCTCCATCTACGTCGACGGTACGTGGCAGTACTCCTAGGACGAACAGTTTCAAGCCTGATCCTAGCCCGTCCAGCATTCCTCCTGCGGACGGCACTATTGAGACAGAGGAGCGGGTGGAGGAGGTCACACCTACGTCATCTCCATATGATCCGAGCAATCCCCTATGGGCCTCTCCAGCCGAGACGATGATGGAGATTTGGTCCAACGGGCCTACAAACTAAGTTAATTAGTTAACATTTATTTATACTTATATCTATATATTCGTGAATTTAATTATAGTTGTGTAGATATCGTCCTCCGTCAGTTCAGAGGGCATTGGGGCTATTTCTGAGGTCCAACTACGGGAGTCCTTAGATCAACTACTCGGATGCCTCGGACGAAAGGAAGTGTAAAATTTCTCCCCGATTTACTTGTAATTGTTTATTATTATTTGTATTTCGAGTAATTTTGATCCTTATTAGTATGACAAGCTTTTGTACCAAAAAAATATATTTTTTTTAAAGAAATTTTTTATATAATTTATATGGGTAATAGTAGCTTTATTATTATTTTTAATTATGAAAACACTAATCTTGTGTATTTAGTATCGTCGAATATTTAATGAGGATTTTCTTAAATCCTAGATAAACAATTTACAAGTTTAGAATTTCTAGCTTGATATAATTTTTTTAATAATAAAAAAAAAGAGTTAGCATTATCACCCTTTAGAAAATCCTTTAACAAAGCCTCAACCCGACTACATCTAGATTGTGCTTTCAAGCCCACTATATATTATATATTATATATATATATATACTGGTCTGGACTTTATAAGCTTTTAAAATATATTATATGGACTTTCATGCATTATATAAAGGTTTCTTGTAGACAACCTTAGACTCTCCAACCTTCTCTCTTATCCTTTCCAACAACTAAACTTGGCCCATTTCCTTAACCCAATCCATTATTGTCCTTATAAAAGCTTCTGTAGCATATAAGGATAGAAGGGAAACCCTAACCCTAATTTCCACTCGTTCGAGTAGCCGCGGAAGCCTTCACCACCTCCTTATTTTACATCTTCTTCCTACTTTCACCATGATCCTTTTCTTCTCTATATTGTTATACTTCACATCCACTGCCATCAATCCCATGTCTTCGCCTGTCCTCACATAAGTCTTGTCCAATTTCGGGAAGCTTTGACGACTCAAGACGTAGACACTCGAGTAGTTGTCGACGCGTCCGACGGAAGCCAACTCGCCGACGTACCGCTCCGACTGGCCCTTCTCTACCGAACGCACGACATCACCTTTGATGCAGGTCTGTAACATCCCCTTCTCGAGCGTGCGCCGAGCTCGGAGAGCAGACAAGTAGCGACATCGGCTATGCAGCATCTATGACAGCAGCAGTACCGAGCTTCCATGTATCTTCTTGCCCCGTGTCGTTCATTACACAACATTGGATGCTGCACCAATGGTCCGACCGATCTCGACGTGCCGCTGTGTCCACTAAACTCCGTCGGGCTCCCCCTTGTACGAGCCACTTTTCGCCCAGGGTGCTGCCAACCTTCTCCGACGGTTTCGATGAGTTCGTGCCGAGGAGTTCGATCTCTTTGATGGCGGCACCTTTCCTCCTGTCATTACTCCGTCAACCATAAGGGAAGAGGCAGTAGTAGTAGAAGGCTACTATCGCGAGCTTGCCTACAATGAGGCCTTGCCATGGTGCCTCGGTCATTATTGGCTGTGCAAGCCAGTCAGAGCACACCATGCATTGCACAATTGGCATGTGTGTAGTGCACAGTGCATTGGATTCAGAGCGGTGCCGAGTTCGAGCATGATGTCACCGGCAGGAGAGCCTCTCACCTTATTAAGTCGGGTGCACCGATCAAAACTCAATGCAGCGGAGAAGATGAGTCGCGCTCCTAAGTCCACCGGCGGAAAGAAGAAGGGGTCGACGACGTTCGTGATCGACTGCGGGAAGCCGGTGGAGGACAAGATCATGGACATCGCCTCCCTGGAGAAGTTTCTGCTGGAGCGGATCAAGGTCGCCGGAGGGAAGGCCGGGGCGCTCGGCGACGCCGTCACCGTCGCCAGGGAGAAGTCCAAGGTCACCATCACCTCCGACGGGCCGTTCTCCAAGAGGTATCGTCACTCGGAGACCCTAGATTTATTCAGGGCCAGCCCAGAGGGTTGGGTTGCCCTAGCCGGAGCTAATTTTGGTTGCCCTTAACCCGTATTAAAAAAATAATTACAATAAAAGTATATAGATAAAAATAAAATGGTAAAATAAAGATTACATTGTGCTTTTAGCTTTAACTATACCATAAAACCTTGATTACAGAAGTAACAACAAAAGTAAATCTAATCATAATATTTTATAAACTAGCACAATCCGGTTTAAAGGAAAAATGCTTCTATTTGCATTTTCTATGAAGCAAAATTTTTAATCAAGTAATCATACTCAAGCTTCTCTGGTAGTTCTTTTTCAATTGACATGATTTTGTTACTTACTTCACTATTACAGTTCCAAAATTAAAGTTCCGTTCACAACATCAAAAGAATTTTTTAAAAAAACATAAAAAAGAAACAAATGAAGGAAAATAGCATTCATCTCAAAGGCATCCATACATGTCCATTTAACCATTTTACTTGAGCTTAGTGTCCTGATGTCCTTTAAACCATTTTCTTCTGTACACAACAGAGGCACTTCTTCCTTGCAAGTCTCTATTTGTCTTTTTTTTTTTTAGTTTTTGTTTCATTTAAAGATTATGTGATGCAGCGTCCGAGTCTTTATTTGAGTTTCTACAGAATGAGCAGCAACAACAACAAAGAAGAAAAATTATTATTGAAAAGAAAAAAGAATGACCGTGGGTCCATGGCCGGTTCTAGCCTTGAGGGGGAGGAGAAGAAGGAGCCGGTTCTAGCCTTGAGGAGGAGGAGGAGAACAGCCTTGAGGAGGAGGAGAAGAGGAGGGTCCTGGAGGGATCGGTGTTTGAAATAGGGATTTTAGATTTTTTTTTCTTATTCGGATATAGATAACATCCAAAGTAGGGCTCTCACCTCACGTGGAGTAGTGGGCAGCGGCTAGCAGGCTGGTATTTGGTGGTGTTGGGCTTTGGAGATTTTTTTTTTTTAACCAGCCCGCTGGGGGGTTGCCCAAGTCCGGGGGGTTGCCCAAGCCCGGGAGCTTCCCGGGCTTACCCACGGGCCGGCCCTGGATTTATTTAAGAGTTTGTTGCTTGTATCGGTCAATGCTAGGTTTAGTGGTGAAGGAAACGGACACGTTGACAGACACGACATCGTTTTGGTGTGTTCTGTTGTATTTTGGAGCGTCCGTGTTACTAAAACCGTTAGATTTAGTTAGGGTTTTACGTGTCCTATTCTTGTCCAGTGTGCTTGTGGTACGAACTCGACATGAGAACTTTGACCATTTTGGCTGTACACTTTGCTGAGATGATGATGAGAATTGTGTAGTGCATATTTCTTTGGATCTATTAGAAATATGGCACTGTATGTTAATTCTGCAATTACTGCTTGGGCTATGGATTTTGTGATTACGATGGGTTTCAATTGATGGTAAGGATACATTGACTTAGGAAAAAATTGCAATTCAATAATATGGAGATTAACCATTTTATATGGCTTGGATGTTGTGTTGGCTTCTAGTGCTTCACCATTTTTATTGTATTGGTATGTGGTTACGTTCCAATCTAGCTCAAGCATGAATTAAGGGCTACATATTGACATTGGAGTGCATCATTGGATTTTTTTTATATTGATGTTGTGTGTGTTGTTGAAGGATGAGTTTGGTTAGCAAAGAAAGCTGGTTCGAGAATTTTAATAGTTTCATTTAAGCTCTGTTGAACATGGGAAAGAAATGAACTGTGTTGGGCCACATATAGAGGACTAGGTGGTTTAATGTATATAGTTGCTATATATGTCCATATTTTTATAGTAGAGAAGAAGCTGAACATTTCTTTGATGTAACTTGGATGTATATTTTGGAATATGGAATTTTCTAATGTGAGGGTCAAGGAGAAAGAGACAAACAAGTGTATATGTACATGCTGTTAGCAGGTGAACTATGAATATATAAATATGGGTTTTAGGCAGGCAATGCACTGTAAGGAGAGAAATTGATGTCTAGTTAGAGATGACCCTTGTCATAGCAGGGTCGACCAACAGTAGGGATGATATACAATCTATTAGCTGGAATTTTATCGATATTTTAGGATCATTTGTAAGTTGGGATCTTGATAAAATAATAATTAATTAGTTAATCTTCTTTTTTTTATATACAATAATAATTGGACTTAGCAGTTAGGGTAAATTAGTGGGTATTAATTGATATCTTTTGTCATACATGAATAGATAATTAATTACTTTAAATATTATTCTCTAGGTCATTTCGTCGCTTTGGACATTTCAGACTTAGACGTGGGACCATATCATTTTTCTATCAGATTCCAGAGCCAGCTTTCGGAGACAGTTGTGATGACTTGGACTTCATGCTTGGCAGTTGACTGTATTTTTGTTAGATCTACGTGCAACCTCCAGACAAGTATACCTTGCCTTCCTCTACAGTTTTACTTACATGCATTTTCTTTTATTTTACAGTCTTTGGATTATTTATGGACATGTGCTTTTCGTGTTATTTTCTGTGGAACTGTTTTCATTTCATATAGCCGTGTTCATGTTTTGGTCTTGTGTTTCACATTTGGAGTTTCTCGTCAGTTCTTGCTTAAGTCGTCATAGAATGAGTGCGTATAGTGAACTGCCATAGCCTTGATTATCGTTTTACACAACCAGAGAGTCCACACTCGGGACGAGGGTTGTTTGGTGCACCAGAGAGTCCATACACGGGACGAGGGTGTTTGTCATAATCATTGGCACCAGAGAGTCCACACTCGGGACGAGGGTTGACCAATTACACCAGAGAGTCCACACACAGGACGAGGGTGTCTTGCCGTGAGCTAACCAAAGAGTCCACACTCGGTACGAGGGTTAGTGCTTAGTTCAAACCAGAGAGTCCACACTCGGGACGAGGGTTTGGTTCTTCCATTGATCTCGTGTATTCGTTCATCCGGCAGTTCATGTATACGTAGTTGTTCTAGTGTTCATGTTCGTGTGTTCGTGTTCGTGTTCGTAGTCATTTGTCGTGTTCCTGTTTCTTCTTGTTTATTTTCTTATGCATGATAAAACTGTTAGATAGGCATGTATATTATGTATCTTGCTATGTCCTCTGAGGACCTGATGATCTCCTCAGGTTTAGCGATTGCATGGAGTTAGCTAGTAGTTCTGGGTGGCGGAGGATTTGCGATTCTTGTAGGTCTCGGATGCGATGATTCGCTTGTGGGATTCAGGTATCATTATTAAGTTGTTATCCTTTCGTGCTTTCTCACTTTATCATGTTTCCTGATTCAGTTTAGACTCTTGTTACTTTTTTTAGAGTCTTATCAGACATATATGCTAGTGGGCTGCAGACTACGACCCATAGTGTTCATTCATATTTCATATTCTTATTGTGGATTGAGATATAGATTTGTTTGCCATGATTTGGCAGTATACCATAGCCTTGACAGCGTTTACGTATTCGAGTCGGGCCGGAGTTCGTTCGATACGTAGCTGGCTTGCTCACGAGCTAGCGTCCAAAAATCGGGTGCGGGTCGTGACAGGAAGGCTTTCTGGTTTACCCACTTCAAGGTAACTAAAGTTTATTATTTTTAGTATAAATCATCTTTTATGCATATTATATAACTAACTAATTTAATTATTATAGAAAACATATTTTTATCCACCATACCGGGCTGAGATGATCGAAAAGCAATTTTCTGTCGTTGCCGCCAAGTTGATCCGGGATGCGATCGACGACTGAAGGTTCGATACCACTCCGAAAAACCGATCCAAGGTTGGATCACGCCCAAGCAGTGGACTGCGATGAAGGCTAGATTTGACGCTCCTAGGTACAAGGAACGGTCGGAGAAGGCGAAGGCGGCTAGGACGAAGGCAATGAAGTGGTGTGGTGGCTCGATTCCCATGACAAACAAATTATTATAACGGATAAAGAGGGGTGAGGATGCCAACATGGTGACCGTCTTCCTGGCCACCCATCAGAAGGACGAAAAGCTCATCGATGATCAGGCCACACAGAGCTATGTAAGTATTACTTTACGTGTCACTAACTTTATTATAACTTAAGAAATATGTAATATATATCCATAGACATGGAATAACTAGGTTAGTAATAAATATTATGCTTATCGAGATACGTACTTTTCTAGGATGAGTATCTTAGGCTAGAGCACGTGAGATTACTAGTGCATCTGCGGAGGAAGGGGATGGTATTTCCTCGTAGCCCCTTCCGGCTAGGACGTTGGATGAGCTCTGGATGACCGTCGTTGTTGGTCTTCAGAGGGGTATGTACTACGGTACGGGATCCTACGACGCCTTTGTGGCAAAGCAGTCATCCAGGGCCCCCTCTGCCAGTGTACATTCCCGACAGCCTCTACAGGAGTCGGTCCGAGTGGAGAAACTCCGTCGCCAGCTTACTGAGCTGTGTGACGAGCTGTTGCGAAGGTTTTCGGAGCAGCAGACGGACGATGCGACGCTCACCGCATGATTTAATATGCTCGAGTGCACAATTAGGGAGACGGACGAGAGGATGGATCGTGCCGTTCAAGCGTTACAGGAGAGGGCGGATCTTGCCATTCATACGTTGTAGGGGTCGCAGGTGGCCATTGGCTATCAGGTTTCGAGGTTGGCGGCTGTTATGGATTCTACCAACTCTATACTGCTAGCCATGGAGTAGACACTTCCTGGTCGTGTGTTGTCATCCACACCGACTGTATCGGTTCTACTGCCTCCTGCTCCTTCTACTGATGAGTCATCACCTGTGGCGCTGACCCCGACGCAGTATAGGTTCATGTTGTCCCAGATGCAGAAACTGCCTCCTTCTCCTCCCGACAAGGCGTAGTCCTTTATTGGACTTATTTTCATTTGTTGTGTTGCTGACCCATTATTGGGTCTTTATGTATTTATTTTATACATTTAGTGACAGTTTGTGTTATGTTAAACATGATCGGACAAACACTTTTTATAGCCGTTTGGTAGTAGATTTGTATCCATCCAGCTATTTCCTGTCTTTCTAATCGTTGGATTCTATTTATTTGATTATTGGTAGTACATTTTTATCATTTGTCTCTATATTGGTTTACCGATGTTGAGTGTTCCACCGAAGGGGTCGGCGAACCCAGGGAATTATATGGAGGGTTGCTCCGGGTCTATTATTTACAAACTATCATTTTAAATGCAGGTACAATGCTATATAATATAACTGTCATTAATATAAAAACCATACAGAATCCTTCTTGTTAGAATTTAGCGACGCTTAGCGACGTTTAGCGACGCCATTCTACGTCGCTATGGTGTATCAAAACATCACTAACCTGAAAAACAAAACATCGCAGAATGTTGCTATACGTTGCTACTATGCTGACGTGGCAAATTGGATATGTCAGCAAAAATAGTCAGACAACGTCTCTAATAACGTTGCTATGTACGTATCAGGACGTCGCTAGCCTGTATTGGCGACGTCGCTGATTGTTGTAAGATGTCACTAAAAAAGTGATGTGACAAACCCAAATTGTCATATTTAATGTCACTAAACATCGCAGATTGCGTCGCTAAACATTGAACTGCCAGCGACAATTAGCAACGAATTCTTACGTCGCTAATTAGCAACGCCATATCGGCAAACGTCGCTAGTCAAAAAAAATATTAGCGACGTTCTGCGTCACAAACAGACGTCGCCATAGCAACGAACATCGACGTATTCTTAGTTAGCGGCCATGTATTACGCGACATGGTCTTTACGTCGCTAATTACGTTGCTAAAAAGAATTAGCGACGCCTTATGAATGTTTAGCGACGTCTTCTTGCATCGCTAATCTGATTTATTCTGGTAGTTTATAGAATGTTACGGGAAGCCAACATAACCCTCTAGGACTCCCTTCAAATATAATGAATTTAAAGGTCCTGGATTGACCGAAAAATTGACGCAAAGTCGACGAAAACCCACTGTCAAAAATGACAGAGTTGGGATTTCATGTACCCATGTTTGGATATAGTTTCTGACCAAACTGTTTACAATTTTTGAGAACTTCCTAAATAGAAGTTATAGACCACTTGTAGCACTACAAAATCCTTCTTGCAGATTTTTTTTCATTCACTCTACAAAAAGTTAACCGTTTGTAAAATTTGAAAAAAAACCTATTTTTCAGAACAAAAATTTAGAAAAAAAATTCTTGATACGACATGCATCCCGACAAACTGGGCGACGTGGTCGCAACCCATGAGCATCTAAAGACGCGTATGGTTGTTATCGACGTGTGGGATTCGACAAACTCGATTTTGTTGTGTGTGCACGACGAAATCGAACCGTATCCGTCGAAAGTCTCCCATATTGACGTTTTACAAACTTCGTGTCCAATTTCAAACCGTTCATCGAACTAAGATGAAACTTGCACCATTGGATTTAGAATATTTTTTTGGTTCTGTTGGCCAAGTTTGGTCCGATTCTGAGTCGGTTGACCGGAATGCTATTTTGTCGGGCCCACGACCCGATCTAACGGACGAAATTGTGCACGGCCTACTGAAATCTAACTTTGGATATACGGTTGGGTTCGTATCATCAAATCGGACTCATAGACATATATTTGATGACTTTTAGAGACTTTAGTTCTTGCATGATTTTCGGTAGAAAGCGGGTCCAACGACGGATACCGAATTGACCCAAAATTATGCTTTTGCTTATGTGTCGAGAATTGGACTTTTAAGTAAGAGATCTTAGACATGTCATTTATGATGGAAACGTTCGTGATGTTTATTTCAGCATCCGGAGATGTTTGCGGGAGTTGACGTTCACAGCCTTGTATTCTGACGATCTGAGTCATGTGGACGTTGTCGATTCTTCGCACCACTCCAGGCAAGATACCTTGCCATTATTATTGATCTTTTTTTTTATTTTTTATTTATTTTAGTATTTATATCTTGTCTAGTTCTATCAAGTTGTGCGTCCAAGTCATACTTGGGTACGAGCGACTATTTTAGTCGTTTTTACTATTTTTGTTATTTATTTTGTATTGACTTAAAAAGTTGACCACCCCATTGATGTGAGATATTGGTATGTCTATATTGGTATGTCTCTATGGCCATAAAACTTGTGTATCCTGAATTGTGAGTTTCATGTAAGATACGGACTTGCATATTCGGTTGGCCTCTGGTGCATATGGAACGTACGACAGTTATAAATAATTGTTAAAAGATTTTGTATGATTAGTACACTTGGCAGTTACTAGAGGTTCATACGAGTCATAGAGATGACATTACTAGGCATTGGGTGGGGAGAACAATTCCTTAACGTATGGGCCACTATTGCACTTTCCCTGCTGTAACCCAGAAGCTCCGATGGAGACACGGTGTAAGATGACCCTCTCAGGTTTGCCACTGTCATTCTACGGAATATTATACGCTTATGAGTCATGGAGCTGACATTACTAGGCATTGGATGGGGAAAACAATTCCTTAACGTATAGGCCACTATTGTACTTTCTCTGCTGTAACCCGAAAGCTCCGATGGAGATACGATATGAGATGACCCTCTCAGGTTTGCTACTGTCATTCTACGGAATGTTATACGCTTAGACCCTGGTACCTATGTTGATCCTATTATAACCAGAGTACCCATGCATCGAAGGTTTGTTCTTAACTGCATAGTCACAATAGAATGGTTATGCATCCTTTGCATGCAGCTTTATTTTAATTCACAGTTATATGGCATGTTATTTCTTGTATTTTGTTGCATCCCTCTGAAGACCTGGTGATCTCTTCAGGTATAGGTGAGCAGGATTATCTACAGGAGTATGGATCAGCTTTGGACTTGGCCTTCATTGACGAGGAGATGTACCCTATTGATCAATCCTGATCATGACTTAGTGTTGAAGACATTTTTTTTATTATTTTCCTTATCTTGTGAGGACAGATTCCCTACTAGCCCAGAATTACATTATAGCTATTTGGTATTGGATTTGTCTCCACCCGGCTATCTTCACATTTGTCTATTGGGAAGATTTATGAAATGCCCAAAAACTAAAAAAGTTTTATGTAAAACCCACCGCTAAAAAAACTTTCATCGCGTGCCCAGAATTAGAGAAACTTATCCAAAGCGGGTTCCAAATGACCCTTTTGCCCTTCCTTTTAATTTATTGAAAACACCCACAAAACTGCTCTTAAAAAATGTTTCAATACTCCATCTTCTTCCATACGCTGCTCACTTTCGAATCTAGGTTTTCTCCTAAAAAATCTTCAAAAACTCGTCGAAAAATTTTGGAAAGACCGGGACGAACGACAAAAGTGCTAAAACGGAGGTCCAAACATCATTTTTTTGCGAATCTAAAATTTCGGAAGGCCGTCTAACGATGAAGCTGTTACTTTCAGTCTCCTCGACGATACGCTCATTTTGCGACAAACGGACCTCGTTTTGACCTCCCAGTCAAAAGTTATGGCCCTCCAAAGTTTCAGCTAACCATAAAATGCAGGAGAATGGCATTCTCCGTCTTAATTTACACGGAGAATGACCATTCTCCGTCTTAATTAGGACGGAGAATGACATTCTCCGTCTTAATTTACACGGAGAATGGTCATTCTCCATCTTAATTAGGACGGAGAATGACATTCTCCGTCTTAATTTACACGGAGAATGGTCATTCCAGTGTTAAAATGCAGGAGAATGACCATTCTCCGTGTTAGAAACACGGAGAATGCCATTCTCCCTGTTAAATGAAACGAAGAATGTCATTCTCCGTGTTAAATAAAACGGAGAATGGCATTCTTCGTCCTAATTAAGACGGAGAATGGCCATTCTCCGTGCTAAATTAAACGGAGAATGACCATTCTCCGTCTTAATTAGGACGGAGAATGCCATTCTCCGTGTAATTTATCACGGAGAATGGTCATTCTAGTATTAAAATGCAGGAGAATGACCATTCTCCGTGTTAGAAACACGGAGAATGCCATTCTCCGTGTTAATTAGGACGGAGAATGCCATTCTCCGTCTTAAATAAAACGGAGAATGCCATTCTCCATCCTAATTAAGACGGAGAATGACATTCTCGGTCCTAATTAAGACGGAAACGGAGAATGTCATTCTCCGTGTTAATTAGGACGGAGAATGGCATTCTTCGTCTTAAATAAAACGGAGAATGGCATTCTCCGTCCTAATTAAGACGGAGAATGCCATTCTCCGTCCTAATTAAGACGGAGAATGGTCATTTCCAGTGTTAAAATGTGTAATTTAGTTTTTTCAGGAATAAAGAGTTTCGTTCTTCTTTCAAAGCGATGATAATTCTTATGGAAAAGAAGAAGAAAGATCTTCTCTCCACAATTGAAGATCTGAGTTCAAATGTCTCCACGATGAAGATGATGATGATGGTGATGATGATGACGAGCGATGATCTGAGTTCGACTGAAGAAAAATACACCGAACTACGAACGATCTTTGCGATCTCTGCTGAATATGAGAGCAATAGAATTCAGATTTCCCGTGAAGAAGAAGAAGACGAAAATCGCAATCCAGATTTGAGTTTTTTGAATTCAAATACATATAGATGACCAATTCGCACGGAGGGGTAGTTTCGGTATTATAAAAATAGCAGTTTCTAGCAGGTGGCATCTACAAGGGAATCTTGGAATATTTAACGTGAAAATACTTAATTCTGGGTATTTCATAAAACTTATCCAGCGGGTGGGCATTTCATAAAAGCCCACCCCGAAATTGGGTTTCTCAGCAATTTCCAGTTGTCTATTTATTCTTCATTAGTGGATTTTATTTATCATATTTGTTGTGGATGAGATAGACTTGCCTGAGACTATTATTATTATATTCACATTACAGCTTATGTATGTATACAAAATTTTCATATATTTGATTATATTTATGTATATATACAGTCGGCATAAAATGCTCATAGTCCTAACAAAAATGGGACTGGGGCGTTACACAAGTGGAGAATTAGTTTATTGAATCAAGAGAAAGGTTTACAATATTTCATATAAGAATATTTTATCGCACGAACCCTCCCTCATGAGATCTCCAACAAGCTCTTTTTCTTTTCTTAATTCTCTTAGTTTCCTTAGGGCTACCTGAAATCACCCTAGAGGGAGGTAAATAGGGTCAAGCTTACTAATTAGGCACAATAAGATTGCTAATGGACAATTTAAAGATTAAGAGTGCAAGAGAAGAAGCAATAAAAATATTGACACCCGGTGTATCTTGGTATCCTCTCATGGGATACTCCAGTTCCGAAACTCTCTTCGGCTTTAATCTACTATTATCGCAAATAGTACAATGTGAGCTTTGATCCGAAGGCTCACCAACTTCTTATATGAGAGATTTGATCTGAAGGCATCTCTGACTTTAATATATGAGAGCTATGATCCGAAGACTCTCCAAATTCATGAGAGCCTTGATCCGAAGACTCTCTAAATTCAACCTCTTTACAAGATGGTTTTGATCTTCTTACAATCTCTCTTTAACAACTCAAGAACACTCTAACACAATTTGTAGATAGGCAAGTTAAAGCTTTGGTATTGTTGTTTGTGGATAAGCTTTGGTAGATAGGAGATTTTTAGGCTCAATACATCATGCTTGAATGAAAGGGTTCAGGGCTATTTATCAATGTGCTTACGTTTTCTTGTGTATCAATTTTGATAGCTTGAGGGTCAACTTTGAATATGTATCAACATCAATTTAACTTTCGTCGCATATATCTAAGTTCAAAATAAACTTTTTTGTCTGCATCACATTATTTCCCGATTCGTCGCACCTCGCTATACTTTGATCGCATAACCGAGTTGCCGATTATCCAATATCGAACCTTGAGTTATATGATCATACCTTCTAAGTTTCATGCGTTTCAGTCGTACTCAAATGAGTTTCATCTCAACATAACCAACTATCATCTTAGGTACGATTATCTGCATCAACCAACTTTTCATCAAGCTCACAATTCGTGCTGTCCAATTACAATTCACATCGACCAATATTTTTATCAAGCTTGCAAGTTGTACGACCCGATTTTAATTTCGAGATTTTTATTCCATCGATCTAATTATTAAGCATAATCGTTTTGCTAGTCTCAGTCATTCGACTGGTCTACAAATTTTGAGTTCGACATATCATTCATTGATACAAGTCTAGGCCTGATCGATCTAACCGTGTAAAACCCCTAAATTTCTACTATTTTTTTTATTTATTTAAAATTTGTACTGATTTAAAATTTTGTATTGTACGTCACGTAGTCGTATTGTACGTCGTGTGCGAAGGTTCGTCTTTCGTAATTGCTCGACGAATGCGAATATGTACGAGCGTACATATTTTTGAAAAACATTATTTTTATTATTTTTATAGTTTTAAAGAAATATAGACAATAATTATTTTTAGCTATTATTTGCAAGTTTACGATTTTATTTATGAAAGCCTTTTCGTTTATAGCAGTTATTAATAATAAATAATATTCTTAGGCATACATATATTTCCTAAATATTTTGCAAGTTTATTTTAAATAAAAATGTAATTTTCGAGATTTATTAATATTAATATTTTATTATTCGAAAAGATATTTAAAAATATTTATTATTTTTGAAATTATTATTATTGGTATTTTGAAAAATATATTTGGACGTTATTGTGGCCATTTAAATCTTGATTTAATTTTTGGATTATTTAAATAGATTAAATTAGTAACTATATTTGAAATTTGATTTATTTGAATTGATTTTAAACTAGAGGGATATGATTTAAAATTTGATTTGTATTTGGAATTGGGTTTTGATTTAAATTGGATTGTATTTAGATTGGATATGATTTTAAATTAAATTAGGAAATATCTAAATTGGGTTTTAAATATCCTAATCCTTATCTAATTGGGAATTCCTACGTCCTATAAATAGGCAGGTACTCCTCCAATTCATTATTGTTCCACAAATATTTCCACAACATGTACGTGCCTCGTGTCGGTGTCCATCCCTTCCGTGTCAGCCGTGACGGCCTTGGGTCCGACCCCGGGTGTCATTCCAATATCTTATTCCATGTTTATACAAATACATTTATCTTCTTTTCTATGTCGGACACACCCCGACATCGTCAAATATCTAACCCTAGTCTACTGTCGCCTGATGTCCGTCATCTTCCCTTCCCGTCAACTCCACGTAACCACCCGTCGTCCTGCCAACCCGATGTCATCTCCCTGGTCGCCGCCACCAATTTTCGACCAACAACCAGCCTCGACACACCCACGCCACCACCCAAACCACCCTGCCACCACCAGCGCCTAACCCATCACCACCGCCACCGCGACCATACACCACCACTACGGTCGTCCCCGACCAGCCACCAAACCATCATCAAAAAGAAAAAGAAAAATAAGAAGAAGAAAACAACCATTGCCACTGCCTTACCTTTGCCGGAGTAGCGCCCGGCCGTCGCACCCCGCCGCCTGAGTACTGTTCTCCGCCTTCGCACCCCAGCCTCGCTGGACCACGAACCCGACCACCGAAAACCCCCACTTCTTCAGCCCTCGAGAACCCCATCCGCCGAGGACCCAGCCGCCGCGGCGAACCATCGTCCGCTAAACCGGCTACGAACCCCAGCCGGCGATTTCCTCCGTCGTAAGCTCTTCCCGCCGCCTCCTTTCCCGGCCGGCGACCTTCGTCGAGCAGGCAAAAACCCCCTCGCTTCCCTCTCGTAAACCCTCCGACAGCCGCGAGCCGCGTCCCACTTCTCCTCCGATCACCAAACCCCCATCCTCCACGAAACCCTCTCACCGCTCGTCGCCCTCTCTCCGTCGATCCGCCGTGAGTCACCAGCCCCCCGACCCCCTTCCTCTCCACCCGTCTGCCGCCGGACCGCCGCCTTTCTCCTCCCCTTCACCGCTCGCCGCCCTCTCTTCCGCCGACCTCCGGCTCCTTCCCTCCGCCGATCCCCTCTCCTTCCCAGCACCCCCTCTCTCTCGATCACTCCTCTCAGTCGCCTTCTTCTCTCTCTCTCTCTCACTCCTTCTCTCGGTTACAGTGATATTCTTTTACTTTCTTTACTGACTATGGGTGAGAAGAACAGTTCATTAGTTTTATTTATTGATTTTATTTTATTTTTTTATATATTTTCTTTATCTTTATCTTTTATTTGCTTGCTTTTTTTATATTATTATTAGGAGTATTAATATTATTATTGATTATTATTACTATTTTTGTTTTATTATTATCATTATTACTACTAGCATTAGCATTATGGTTACAGAATTCTACTGGTTTCATTAGTACTATTACAGTAAATTTCAAAATAAAGTTATTAGGGACTTGACCCTATATGTAATTTCAAACTAAATTTCCAAAGACAAATAATATTATTATTTTTGTGATATTTGATCTAATTATTACCATAGTATTTTAGTTAATTAAAATGTTAGTTGACTAAAAATATTTTTCCTTACACTTTATCTAAATATTTCACTAATGAGATATAGGTATCTATCCAAAATTTTACCTTTACAGAACTTAGAATTTTAGCCCAAATCAGTTTTTCCGAAGATTATTTCTACTAGTATATTATACTTCTAACTATTATAAATAGTTTCTAAAATAGTATATATAATGTTTATCCAAATTCCCTCGATTATCATCCCGTCCATGACTAATCACATTACTCCTATACCCTCGCTAATTCTATACTACCTTATGTCCACCCTAACTAGTTGACCATCCTGGACGCAATGGAACTATCTGTGTCACCATCAGAGGTCACCATGCATAGTTGTTGTACCGAAGTCGCAGATCGTGCCACCTGGATCATTGCACTACACCAGGTGCTCTACCAGGCAAGACACCTTGCCTTCACTGTTTAATTTCTTGCTCAATATCATGCATGATTTTACTTATTCTAAAAAATATAAATTGTACTTGCAAATTATTATATTTTAGTTGCATTTGGCCTAGAGTTAAGGGACCACCTTTGTTTGTGCCGTATTCATTGGCCGACACCTATGTGCCACGATGTCACGTGTCTCATATAGATTCGGACTTGCGTACCGACCGTACATCGGTGCGTACAGGACGAGCATTATGATATAACTGCTAATATAGTTGTCTAGAAGACTTAGCGGTTATTAGAAATATCATGGTGTGGATTCAGCACGAGTAGTGCATGGGGAGGGTGAAGACAGTTATTAGGCGCAGGAGCTTTCACATATTTACTTTTCTCTAGCTGCCATTTGTGACTCAGTCGAGTGCAAATGTGCCGTGCATTTACTTTCCTCTAGCTGCCGTTAGTGACTCACCCAAGAGCTAGTGTGCCGTGCATTTATCTGTTTCTTTTCTCTAGATGCCACTAGTGCCTTGGTTGAAACGCTAACGCGCCGTATTTCTAGCTTCGGGAGCCCTTGTATGGAACATTGTCTTCAAATGCATATTCACATAGAATGGTTAAGAACCTTTATTTGTGTAGTTTCTGTTGAGCTTTATTTATTCAGTTATCGGCATGATATTATGTGTCTTGTTACGTCCCTCTGAGGACCTGGTTGTCTCGCCAGGTGTGTGCTATTGTCTTTTCGCAGGTGCTCTAGCTCTAGCCGTGGTCATCGTTATTCTTCGAGGATGATTGCATTTGGATCGGCTTCGCTTCGCTCGCCAAATCCATTTTATTTTCTTATATATTTTTCCTTTACTTGTTGGTAGTGGATTTGTCTCCGCCCAACATATTGTATCAAGACAATTCATTATCTTTATATGATGTCTTTTATTTAATTATTTTGCGTGGATGAGATTAGTTATGGTTCTACTGCATTTTACAGCTTATGTATTCATACGAGGATTCCATATATTAGAGTGTACTTCGTATGAATACAGCTGGCATGTCTACGTTCCTAGTCCTACGTATTTTGGGACTGGGGCGTTACATATTTTTGTGGTGGCCCATACAGGTCAAGATAAATTGTTTGGTTACTTTACCGTACCAAACAAGCCTGCGAATAGGATTAGAAGTCTAGGATCTCATCCACATACTTGACCTCCTTCCTCGATTCCATATTCGAACTATCGTTCGACTCATCGACTGCATCTTGCTTGATTCCTTCTATCATTATTCTTATCATCCCTTCGTGCTTGCTAGAGAATGACCCTACTAGTTAGACATTGTCCCAAAACACCCTTAGCTAAATTCTTTAAGTTGGGTAGAATACTCCACGACTTGACACACCCTTGATCATTAAGGGAATACAAATAGTATTAACTATACCATAGAGACTAGATAAGTTAACCCACTTGGTCAACCAAGCCTTGGTCAATAAAACTGTAGAATGATGGTATAGGAATAAACAAGACTTAGATCCTTATGACTCTTAGACTATTAATATTTTTTCTTTATTTCAATCTTAATCTCGTGCCTATATTTTTACTATCTAGACTAATAATGCTAATGTAGCCTAGTTTTTGCAAGCTCAAATCTTTATCAAGCTTGTTCATGACATATGTTATTGGAAGAATTTCCACTAATATATTGTCTAATCAGAACCGGTGCAGGATGGTCTGATCAACCGAGTGCACTTTGGTTCGCTTTTTCCTATTATTCTACGTGGATGGGGACATAGTTAAGCTTGTCCTCTAGAGTCCCATCCACAACTGCCTTGACAATTCCTTTAAAATTATTCGATCGTCTTTGAATCACGTATTCGTATTCGATAACGCCTCCTTCGAACTCTATATTGCTTTTGCCTTTACCTATTTTAGAATGACGAAGGCATTATACTAGAATTTCCTCTAGCCTTCCTATCGGCTATGACCATTCTCACTCGATGTTGCTATATCTTCATCCTAAACTACTCGACCCTATCAAGACCCTCTAATCGCTTAATTAAAGCGAATCTATTTCGTTCTCTTAATCGTGACCCTCATTCATTACCCGTGACCATACCGTATTGTTTTTCTACGATCTAGATCATGATTTCTTACGACATGATTTTATGAAAACGTTGTCATCGTGGAATCCCCATTGATACCCCCTTGTGTCCTCTTACCCCCCTACGAATTCTTAATTTCGAGGATAAAATTCTTTTAAGTTGGGTATGATGTAAAACTCCTAAATTTTGACTATTTTTTTTATTTATTTAAAATTTGTACTGATTTAAAATTTTGTATTGTACGTCACGTAGTCGTATTGTACGTCGTGTGCGAAGGTTCGTCTTTCGTAATTGCTCGACGAATGCGAATATGTGCGAGCGTACATATTTTTGAAAAACATTATTTTTATTATTTTTATAGTTTCAAAGAAATATAGACAATAATTATTTCCAGCTATTATTTTCAAGTTTACGATTTTATTTATGAAAGCCTTTTCGTTTATAGCAGTTATTAATAATAAATAATATTCTTAGGCATATATATATTTCCTAAATATTTTGCTAGTTTATTTTAAATAAAAATGTAATTTTCGAGATTTATTAATATTAATATTTTATTATTCGAAAATATATTTAAAAATATTTTTTATTTTCGAAATTATTATTATTGGTATTTTGAAAAATATATTTGGAAGTTAATGTGGCCATTTAAATCTTGATTTAATTTTTGGATTATTTAAATAGATTAAATTAGTAACTATATTTGAAATTTGATTTATTTGAATTGATTTTAAGCTAGAGGGATATGATTTAAAATTTGATTTGTATTTGGAATTAGGTTTTGATTTAAATTGGATTGTATTTAGATTGGATTTGATTTTAAATTAAATTAGGAAATATCTAAATTGGGTTTTAAATATCCTAATCCTTATCTAATTGGGAATTCCCACGTCCTATAAATAGGCAGGTACTCCTCCAATTCATTATTGTTCCACAAATATTTTCATAACATGTACGTGCCTCGTGTCGGTGTCCATCCCTTCCGTGTCAGCCGTGACGGCCTCGGGTCCGACCCCGGGTGTCATTCCAATATCTTATTCCATGTTTATACAAATGCATTTACCTCCTTCCCCGTGTCGGACACACCCCGACATCGTCAAATATCTAACCCTAGTGTACTGTCGCCTGACGTCCGTCATCTTTCCTTCCCGTCAACTCCACGTAACCACCCGTCGTCCTGCCAACCCGATGTCATCTCCCTGGTCGTCGCCATCAATTTTCGGCCAACAACCAGCCTCACACACCCACGCCACTACCCAAACCACCCTGCCACCACCAGCGCCTAACCCATCACCACCGCCACCGCGACCGTACACCACCACTACGGCCGTCCCCGACCAGCCACCAAACCATCATCAAAAAGAAAAAGAAAAATAAGAAGAAGAAAACAACCACTGCCACTGCCTTACCTTCGTCGGAGTCGCGCCCGGCCGCCGCACCCCGCCGCCTGAGTACTGTTCTCCGCCTCCGTACCCCAGCCTCGCCGGACTACGAACCCGACCACCGGAAACCCCCGCTTCCTCAGCCCTCGAGAACCCCATCCGCCGAGGGCCCAGCCGCCGCGGCGAACCGCCGTCCGCCACACCCGCTACGAACCCCAGCCAGCGATTTCCTCTGCCGTAAGCTTTTCCCGCCGCCTCCTTTCCCGGCCGACGACCTCCGCCGAGCAGGCGAAAACCCCCTCGCTTCCCTCTCGTAAACCCTTCGACAGCCGCGAGCCCCGCCCCACTTCTCCTCCGATCACTAAACCCCCATCCTCCATGAAACCCTCTCACCGCTCGCCGCCCTCTCTCCGCTGATCCGCCGTGAGTCACCAGCCTCCCGACCCCCTTCCTCTCCACCCGTCTGCCGCCGGACCGCCGCCTTTCTCCTCCCCTTCACCGTTCGCCGCCCTCTCTTCTGCCGACCTCCGGCTCCTTCCCTCCGCCGATCCCCTCTCCTTCCCAGCACCCTCTCTCTCTCGATCACTCCTCTCAGTCGCCTTCTTCTCTCTCTCTCTCTCACTCCTTCTCTCGGTTACAGTGATATTCTTTTACTTTCTCTACTGACTACGGGTGAGAAGAACAGTTCATTAGTTTTATTTATTGATTTTATTTTATTTTTTATATATTTTCTTTATCTTTATCTTTTATTTGCTTATTTTTTTTTAGATTATTATTAGGAGTATTAATATTATTATTGATTATTATTACTATTTTTGTTTTATTATTATCATTATTACTACTAGCATTAGCATTATGGTTATAGAATTCTACTAGTTTCATTAGTACTATTACAGTAAATTTCAAAATAAAGTTATTAGGGACTTGACCCTATATGTAATTTCAAACTAAATTTCTAAAGACAAATAATATTATTATTTTTGTGATATTTGATCTAATTATTACCATAGTATTTTAGTTAATTAAAATGTTAGTTGACTAAAAATATTTTTCCTTACACTTTATCTAAATATTTCACTAATGAGATATAGGTATCTATCCAAAATTTTATCTTTACATACCTTAGAATTTTAGCCCAAATCAGTTTTTCCGAAGATTATTTCTACTAGTATATTATACTTCCAACTATTATAAATAGTTTCTAAAATAGTATATATAATGTTTATCCAAATTCCCTCGATTATCATCCCGTCCATGACTAATCACATTACTCCTATACCCTCGCCAATTCTATACTACCTTATGTCCACCCTAACTAGTTGACCGTCCTGGACCCAATGGAACTATCTGTGTCACCATCAGAGGTCACCATGCATAGTTGTTGTACTGAAGTCGCAGATCGTACCACCTGGATTATTTCACTACACCAGGCGCTCTACCAGGCAAGACACCTTGCCTTCACTGTTTAATTTCTTGCTCAATATCATGCATGATTTTACTTATTCTAGAAAATATAAATTGTACTTGCAAATTATTATATTTTAGTTGCATTTGGCCTGGAGTTAAGGGACCGCCTTTGTTTGTGCCGCATTCATTGGCCGACACCTATGTGCCACGATGTCACGTGTCTCATATAGATTCGGACTTGCGTACCGACCGTACATCGGTGCGTACAGGATGAGTGTTAGGATATAACTGCTAATATAGTTGTCTAAAAGACTTAGCGGTTATTAGAAATATCGTGGTGTGGATTCAGCACGAGTAGTGCATGGGGAGGGTGAGGACAGTTATTAGGCGCAGGGGCTTTCACATATTACTTTTCTCTAGCTGCCATTTGTGACTCATTCGAGTGCAAATGGGACGTACATTTACTTTCCTTTAGCTGCCGTTAGTGACTCACCCAAGAGCTAGTGTGCCGTGCATTTATCTGTTACTTTTCTCTAGATGCCACAAGTGCCTTGGTTGAAACGCTAACGCGCGCTGTGTTTCTAGCTTCGGGAGCCCTTGTGTGGAATGTTGTCTTCAAATGCATATTCACATAGAATGGTTAAGAACCTTTATTTGTGTAGTTTTTGTTGAGCTTTATTTATTCAGTTATCGGCATGATATTATGTGTCTTGTTACATCCCTCTGAGGACCTGGTTGTCTCGCCAGGTGTGTGCTATTGTCTTTTCGCAGGTGCTCTAGCTCTAGCCGTGGTCATCGTTATTCTTCGAGGATGATTGCATTTGGATCGTCTTCGCTTCGCTTGCCAAATTCATTTCATTTTCTTATGTATTTTTCTTTTACTTGTTGGTAGTGGATTTGTCTCCGCCCAACATATTGTATCAAGACAATTCATTATCTTTATATGATGTCTTTTATTCAATTATTTTGCGTGGATGAGATTAGTTATGGTTCTACTGCATTTTACAGCTTATGTATTCATACGAGGATTCTATATATTGGAGTGTACTTCGTATGAATACAGCTGGCATGTCTACGTTCCTAGTCCTACGTATTTTGGGACTGGGGCATTACAAACCGATTATCGAATAATACTTGCATCAACATACCGTCATAGAAATTTCCAATCGAGTCCTGGTACTATCCCGTCCGTTGCGGATAAACCTTTCGCAATTCACTCAAGGTGTCGAAGCATTCTATCGCACAAGTGGTATGACATATACTACTCAAAAATTGACTTATTCATTGCATAAGTGGTATGGCATATACCACTCAAAATTAAGTCATTTCTCTCACAGTATACTCGGTATAAATTAACAATCTATTCCGACTCACTATCCGCGGTGATCATGCCGATTACAACATAATTTTTGATTAAATCAAATTTTGACTCACAATCTGCAGTGACCAAATCAATGGAAAGTACAAATAATGCAACTTTCAGTCAGCAGACGAAAGATCTATCGGTCATCCGCAGAAGTCCGTCAGATCATCCGCTTGCATACTGCTACGACTAGCTATAAAAAGAGCCATTGGGGACGCTTTTAGACAAAATCTGACCGCTGGAGTTCAAACGGTCACAAGGCATATTATTCGTCGAATTTTCGTAAACTTCTGTCGGATAATCCTAAATTTCACAGAAGGTTTTCTGTGGTCCATTCAGATCATCCTTCGGAGTTCCACGAAGATCCGTCGGATCTTCCGCCCGTCTGTCCGAAAGTGGTCATGGGTTATTTTATACCCTTGCTTTCAATTTGTCATTCATTCTTGTATTTACAATTATTCCTAAGACTCTTTACAGACTTCAGATATACTATAGCAGGTGCAGGCTTCTTTAGAGTTATAAAAGGATGATAGCATGGCATGGCTTGTACAATTGATAGATGATGGATTTTTCTATAGACGATAGCTGTCCAAAGATACTCTAATTGTGAAATCCAAAAAATCGTTCGGCTAAGCGAAACCCCTGAGTGCGTGGCCTCGGAGATGTCGTTGGGCAGTGTCACGTCCTGACCCGCTAAATCGTTCATCCTCGTATTGATTCAGTCGAATCGTTCATCCTCGCTGGGGCATGATGCGTACAAGTCTGGAGTTGCACTCGTAGAAGGCAAGATGACTATATCTTTAAATGGTTATCTTAAATTTAAAACATTCGCATGCGAAAGAAACTGAATCGTATTGAAGTAAAGCAGAGTATACAAAACAATCTCTTTATTGAATAAGCAGTAGAATTACAAAGCCTCTCAATAGTCTAAATTAATTATGCCATATTAGCTTACAACACTCATGATCTCTCTAGCCCACAAAGGATCTCGATGTTCCATACGTTATGTCTTTTATTTCTCGGCCACATCATTATGTTGCAAGTCCGAGCGCCAATGCGGCCGCACGCCTCAGAATGCTAAAGAACTCCATGCTTTAAAGCGCCCAAGCGAAGATCCGCCATGAGTAAACCATTCCATGCATCCTACAAGCAATTTAGTGGGGGATTAATACTAATTCTCTCACGTACTGATAAGACCCACTCGCCTAAACCAACAAAAAGTAAACTTATGAATCATGCAGCTTAAATCGTGATCTTTCTATCTTTGCCTTAGGATCAATTTCATGGCATGTAAACCCCCTAAATTTCACAATATATTTTTATTTATATTTTGATATTTGTACGACGAATACGAATATGTATATATAAAGTATTTAATTATTTATATACAAAAGTTTTATTATTAGATTTTTCATAAATATAGAAATAACTATTTTGTTTTGATATAATATAAGGTAAATGTTTTCTATATTTGTTTGAGTATAAATATGTCGTCCCAAATTTTACAAACTTATTTTAATTATAATAGAAATGCTTTTATTTGATATACAAGTATATGTACTAATTTTGAAAGTAATATTTATGTAAATAATTTGTATTATTTGTGTGCGATGTATACGAAAATAAATTCATGTATATTTTGTAAATATTTTGGTCTTAGAAAAAAATTATTTGGAATCTAAATTGGAACTAGATTTTATTGGATAATATTTTAAATAGTTTTAAATTAAAGATGAGGTTTATCTAGTTTTAAATTTGGATTAGATTTTATTGAAATGGTTTTAAATAGATTTAAATTAATGTGAGATTTATCAAGTGGGATTTAAATATTCTTCCTAATTCTTATCTAACTAGGATTCCTCCACCCGATTTATAGGGGAGCCTTTCCATTATTTTTTCCATAGATGTTTCTACCACCATTATGTGTGCACCGTGTCGGTATTCACCCTCTTCGTGTCAGCCTGTGTTGCACTACCAAAATACAGCCATTTGGTGACGGACCATTACGACGGATAAAGGCCGTGACTAATAGCGACGGACTACCGACTAAGTAAAGACTTATTGCCGTCGAAAAGCTGACAATTTTTTTTTATTTTAAGGGCGAGCAAAGGTCGCCGTCCGTCGGTAAGTCGTCGGAGATATAGCGACGGATCATGAAACCGTCGCTATGCCGTCACTTAGTTGTCAAAATTGGCAGAAAATATTGAAAAAAAATCTGCGAAATTATTTCGACCACATAGCGACGGATATTTCGCCGGCCATCTAAGGGGATATAGCGACGGACTAGCGCCGGCTATATTCGTCACTAGTCCGTCGCTATATGTCAGTCCCAACTTAAATTTAACTGACGGGGGAGAAACTTTTCATTCCCCCTCAAATTTTCTCTCTCTCTCTCTCTCTCCGGCGCGCATAGAGCTCTCTCTCTCTCTCTCTAGGTAATCCTTTCTCTCTCTCTCTCTCTCTCTCTCTCTCTCGCTCTCGGTGGTCGGGGCGGCGGGGGCCGACGGTGGTGGAGGTGGGGGTCGCTGGGGTGTAGGGAAGTGGAGGGGCCATTTTCGGTGTGGGGTGGTGGAGGTGGGGGTCACGGGAGGGAGGTGATAGGGTAGCGGGCCGGAGGGTTGGGCAGCGGAGGGGGGTTTCGAATTCGGGGTAGGGTGGTGGAGGTGTGGGTCGCGGGGGGGGGGGAGGAGGGAGAGGGGACGGGGTTAGGGCAGCGGTGGGGGGTTTCGAATTCGGGGTGGAGGTGTTGGTCGGGGGTCGGCGGGGGGAGGGGGGTATGGCAGCGGAGGGGGCCAGGGTGGGGGTAGTGGTGGTCGGCGGTGGTGGGGGTAGGGGTTGAGGGGGATGTAGGGCTGCGGAGGGGGGCAGGGGGGGCGGAAGCCAGCCGGGGGTAGGGGCGGGGTGGGGGCGATGGCCAGCCGGGGGTGGGGATCGACTGTGGTGGGCGTGGGGAGTTAGGGGTCGGCGGTAGTAACACACACACACACACACACACACACACACACACACACACACACACATACATACACACACTGAAACATAATTTTTTTAAAACCGAACCGAATCTCTTAGTGTATATATATATATATATATATATATATACACACACACTAATTTATATACTAAGGGATTTCGGTCCAAAGTTATATATATATATATATATATATATATATATATATATATATATATATATATATATATATATATATAAAAGATACTTCTCTTGCGAAGTAGAATACCATTGCAAGGTGAACTATATGATCTGACATAGAACATTAAGTATCTTAGTGTTCTATACCTCTTAATGTTCCCGAACCGAAATCTCGAGATAGAATACCATTACAAGAGAAGTATCTTAATGTTCTATAGCTCTTGAAGACAGGCTGATCTGACATACAACATTAAGATACTTCTCTTGTGATACTTATCGGATATGGACGATACCGAATCGATACATAAATATGAATCCTAGCTATACGGCAGATACCTATTGGATATGGCCGATACCGAATCGATACATCAAATACAAATCCTAGCTATACGGCCGATACTTATTGGATAGGACGATACCAATTCGCTAAGGCCAATACCAATTTGATACGGCCTATACCAAACCTATAGACCGATACTAATCTGATAAGGTCGATACTAAGTACATCCGGCCTATACCGACGGTTCCACTAGTTACTGCACGGTGGGCCTCGGAGTACCCCCGGACTCAGTTACATTCGGTTACTGGTGAGTACATGATTATATACTAATTATGTTTAGTTTGTCTTACGATACAAATTTTTACATCCAACCTGTGATTGATCGTTACTTCGTTGATCGTACATGGATGTACAAACGACAACACGAGAGCAGAGTAGGTGTAAGTGACGATTTTTAGGCAGGCATGGAAGTGTTTCTTAAGTATGCCATGAGCAAAGCTCAGTACATGGACGGTAACAAAATCAAGTGTCCATGTGGTAATTGTCGCAATAGATGTTACGAAGAAGTGGTGACTGTGAGAGATCATTTGACCCGTAAGGATTTCGTACGTGATTACGGTCTGTGGTCATCGCAAAGTAAACTATATACGAAAAAACAGGTTACGAATGCTGCTACTGATGCTTTTGATGATAATGCTGCAACGGATTTTGTCATCAAAGATGACGGATGCTCTGTTGATTATGGAGACCTGTAGAACCTTGCACGAGATATGGTATACGATATGGCAGGGCCTAATTTTGATCCGAACGATCCTAATCCCGAGGCGAAGGTGTTCCATGATATGTTTTAGGATGCAGATACTCCTCTATATCCTGGTTGTGAGACTCATTCCGTATTGTCAGTGACGATGCGGTTGTTGGACATAAAGTCTGATTTTAACTTTCCACAAGCTTGCTATGATCGGATTGCACAACTAGTCAAGGAATTGTTACCGAAGGAATCAAAAGAGATCCCAAAAAACTTCTACAAGTCAAAGATGATGGTCCGACAACTGGGATTGGGGTACGAGAAGATAGATTATTTTTGCAACGGTTGCATGTTGTACTACAAGGAGAACGAGGACATAGAAAGTTGCAGCTTCTGTAATGCAGATCGTTACAATCCAATGCAGGAAAAATGAAAGTCAACTAAAAAAATGACGTCCATACAAGTATATGCATTACTTTTCGATCATGAAGCACTTGCAGAGGATGTATGTCTTTGAATACCGCAGAACACATTGTAGAGCCTAAAAATCAAGTTGTGCCATGATTTTACTACTCAGCAATAAAGTTGTGCCCAAGAGATCGAGTTGCGTCACTGTTAGGAAGCCTATAGATTAAGTTGCGCCACTACTCACGTTGCACCACGTATCAGAGTGCACCTAATCACATTATGCCAAAGCCTACGTGGCATCTGACAATAATTGTCATTATTAACTGAAAGCACTGATAACTGACAGTACGATAAACGAAGAAAATCTCCTCGAATCTCGTAAAGCGTGGCGCTCGAGACGATTTGCTGTCATTGGATGACAGCTGTTCCGTGCACTCTGTATGTTGCGTCTAGGCACAACCTGATCAAATTCTCCTCGCAGATCCAAATACTGCCATGTGTCTATGCACTGATTTGCGCATAGGCACAACTTAATCAAGTGCACTTTGACTCGTTGACTGAAGGTCGTGCAACCTGACAAAGTTAAAGCAACTAACATTCTAAAGCAGGATGACATGGCGCACATGCCACTAATCTCTCAAAACGTGTCCACTACTCTGTACACGACTATGTGCATCTCAATCATATGATACCACGCATCTAAATACAGTTAGTGCACGTTTAATAACTGAATAGAAGTTGGCGCAACCCAAAGTGGCGCAGTTCGACCTCACGCACATCAGAATAACTACTAAAACAGTTATTTCCAGAACTCTATAAATAGAGTTTCTAAATCATTATCAGGGGATCAGAGATCAAGAGTTCTTGCAAAAGTGCTATTGCATTCTCCAGAGGCTTTAGTCTTCAAGTTCACATGGTCCAAGGGATAAAGTGATCGTCTTTTGATCGGATTCCTAAAGTTGTACTTCTCCAGAATTTATTATACTTTGTACAATTCTTTTTAAGTTTGGAATAAACTTTTTTATTTTTGCAAACAAAATGGCGACTTTGCTGGGGACGACTTTCTACTCCGACGAGAAGGTGACAACTTAATGTGATACTGCATCAATCGGCAGGACGCAAAAGACTCTGGTTATTCAAGTCAACCAGACAGCCTACGAGGATATGATCAACACCAAGAGCAACAAGCGTACTGTGGCTATCGCCAAGAACAGAACTGTGTGGACTCCTAAGTCTTCTACAGTTGTTGTTGCCCAGGCACAACCTGAGCGCTCAGTAGCCAAGGTATAATCTGCCTCTGTGGCCCAGGTGCAGCCTGCTTCTGTTGCCCGTGCGCAACCCATTCATTCTGCTGCCAAGGTGCAAATTGCTTCTGTGGCCAAGGTACCGTCTACTCACCCTGCTGCCAGAGCGCAGTCTACTAACCCTGTTGCTCGAGAGCAACCCACTCACTCTACTGCCAGAGCGCAATCCACTCACTCTACTACCAGAGCGCAGTCCATTCACCTTACTGCCAAGGCACAACCAGTAGCCCATTCTGCTATGGTGCAACCTATACATCCTTCTGTACAGGCACAGTTTGCACACCATGTTGCCCTGGCACAACCTAAAAGAACTAGCCTTTTGGCTATTCCCTCTTCTTCTCTAGTTCTGAACTTGGAGAAGCAATGTTCTAGTACTTACTAGACAGAACAAAAAGAAGGGTCCTTTGACACTTTCTTAACTTGCGCAACCTGCGCCTAATGTGGTTCAACAACAAAACAGAGGGAAATGCTTCTTAGCTAACCCTTCACAAAATAAAGGAAAGCACTCTTTGGTCTTTTCTTAATCTTCCCCAATCTATGACTCGTAGAAAAATATTTCAGATTGTATTCCTTTGAACAGAGATTCCTATGTTTTCAACAGAGGTCTTCAAATCTCTGCCAGGAGAAAGAATGTTGATCAAAGAGGCATCCTGCCTACTCCTATGATAACTACTCAAGATCTTCCAACCTTGCATATCTCAAGATCCAAGCAAGAAAAATTGCTGGTATCTCAAACAGATGCATCGGTAGCAGAATTGTCTGATTTGCGTGCCTATCTCAACATGCGTCAATCAATATCAGCCTCGGTGAAATGCAAGTATCCTATGCCAAGGGCCAACTTGCCCCAGAAATATAGCTTTGAAGAGAAAGATCCAATCACTTATGCCAATGAGTTAAGTACTTCTTTATATACCCACAGAACTAAGCATCTTAAGAACCAGAGTCATGTTTCTAACATTATTAAGGAATATGTTCCTCCGACTTCTTCTCATCCCGTGGTGGTAACTGATCTCCGGGAACATCTTACACAAAAATGGAAGATCACAGAGACGTCTCACTCACCTTTAAATCACACATCAGAACGCCACTGCCTTCATGAAGTACTCATCAAGTGTTGTTGCCAATCAGCTAAACGATCTATCTTCGATCGTCTGAACTATGTTTCAATTCCTGAACCTATGATGGGAGATGAAGATGAGATGTTATATGCTTCTGTCAATATGACTTCCCGAGACACTGGGGTAGAAAATCTTCAAATCGTGGCATGTCTCGCAATCCGAGTCAGCATTACTTAGGACAACTCCGTAAATCTAGTGAAGGGGTCTTTCAACATACCAGATCGAAAAATTGGAATTTTGGACCAAGATGTCTTCAATCAGAAAGATCTTTCTATCACTCATCTGGGAGAATATTTTTTGTCCGACTTTGACGCAGATAGTGAAAGCTATGAACAAACTATTTCGTCAATAGTGGCAAGAGAGGTGACAGCATATGCCATTACAGAAGACCAAGACGCTTCTAGTTCAGCTAGTCAAGAATAACGAATTGTTACACTGGAAGATAAGCAGAAGACCATGGTTGAAATGGTCGTAAGTATGCACACCATAATCATGGCTCAACATGCAGTGCCACCAATTATGAATCTTACTTCAAATCCTGAGCTCATAGCATCTTTTATGCCTATTAATGTTGGTCTGGGGGTATCGCCTCCCCAGGTTGCTTCTGTACCAATTCAAGCTGCTCCTAGTTAGTCTGGTACTGGGGGTGGTAATTATCACGTTGTTCCTCCTCCTAATAATTCAAATCAACCCACCAATTCATAGACATCAGGGGATGCTAATGAGGCTGTAAAACTCTTACGTACCCAGTTCGAGGCCTTTAAGAAGAAGGATGGTCTATAAAGACTTGGGATAAAACAACCTTATCCTGCAGAATGGAAGGAGGTTCAATTTCCTCCTAAATACAAGCTTCTCTTCATTATGCTGTTTGATGGCAGCACTTCTCCAAGTCAGTACATCAATCACTTTAAAGTGATGACTGATTAATTGCAGCCAAATGATGCTCTTCTTACCAGGGTGTTCGTCGATTGTTTAGCCGGTGCAGCATATGCCTGATGGCTGCATAACTTTCTTTGCTGGTTTCAAGTAAACGTTCTTGGAATAATTCTATGAAGGGGTCAACGATATGACTATGTCTGCCCTTATCAAAATTAAACAAAGACACAATAAAACTACTGAGAGTTTCATTGAAAGATTCTGCCGAGAGGCACTTAAAATGTCTCTTGGAACTCCATCTGCTGTAACTATAAACACTTACAAATCAAACTTGGTGCCTATTATCAGCATGTGGACAGGATCAACACAGTTCCAAGATTGGTCTTCTTTCATTGTAAATGCCAAAGCTGCAGAGGTTAGTACGAAAAATTTCAAACAGTTAGGAGTTTAAATGGCTAATCCTAACCAAGGTGAACATCCTACATCTGGCAGCAATAATCGCCAAAATAATCGCAAGGGTAAGAAAACGTTGGCCATCAATCTCAAGGGCAAGGAATCACTGGTTGTCAATGTTGCTCAGACTACACCCACTCCATCAGCACTACCACAAAAAGCACCTCGTCCAAAAGAAGAGTATTCTTTCGATGAAGATGATATTATGAGCATCTTCGATTGCTTGATCAAAAGCAATAAGCTTCAACTGCCGGAGACAAAACGGGCAGAAAAAGTGGGTAAAACTGACCACCCTAAATATTGTGTTTATCACAGATTAATAGGGCATCCAACTCGAGCATGCTACATGCTCAAAGGCAAGATTCAAGAAATGGTCAACTCTGGTGAAGTTACTCTCTAACAGGATGAGAAGACTGTGACGGTCAATGTCGTCTCTGTGCAATTTGGTGACTTCCCACCGTAACTAGTGCAGGATGGTATTGTCCCTATTTTGAGGGCTACTCTCGAGATCGTAAATCTTCCATCTCCTCAAAATGAAGGTCTTGTTCCGCTATCCACCGACAAAGGAGAAATCATGTGGATTCATCCAGATCTAGTGGCAGATTTTGAAATGCCTTCTTCTTCCAATCAAAAGAAGCGTTCTAAAGCTAAATCGAAGAGCTGCAACATGGTATCCTTTGAACCTGTAGCAGAAGAAGAAATTTTAATCTACACCAGATCTAGGAGACCTTACCTCCGAGAGTATCTCGAAACTCAAGAGAATCCTGCCCCATCTCTGATATTATTCCTGCATCATCTTCCCATGCTGAGCATATACCGTCTACATCCTCGCCAATAGTGGAACCAATTCCTTCCAAACCAACATCAACAGACAAGAAAAAGCAACATGTCCGCTTTGATAAAGCATTAAAGAAGTCCTCATCTCTTGGACTTGAAAAGCCATATAATTTTGATATATTGGCTCAATTGGCTAACACTCCAGCGAGATTGTCAATCTTCGAACTCTTACGTCTCTCAAAAAACTCAAAAAATGTTAAGTGAAGCCTTGATGCAGGATGATGCTTGTCTTGCCTTCCTCAAGAAGCCTAAAAAGGAACCAGCTAGCTGTACACATTGTCATAGTGTATTTAAACTAATGCCTAATATCACTTTTACACAAGATGACATGCTATTAGAAGACAATCGTCATGATCATCCTCTCTACTTCACGGGATATGTAGACACCATGAAAGTTGATCGCATTCTGATTGACTCTGGGTCTGCAGTCAGTATTATGCCGAAGACTTTGCTGGATGCTTTAAAAATCCCAGTGTACAACCTTTTTACAACTATCACTACTATCTTGGAGTTCAATCAAGGAAGAAGTAAACCTTTGGGGAAGATACGCCTGAAACTTCAAATCGGCAATCTTCGTACAAAGGTGACTTTCTACGTGATTGATAATCATGGCTCATATAATGCTTTGCTGGGAAGACAATTCCTTTATGAACACAATATTGTACCTTCTACTCTCTACTAATGTTTCAAATATGTGGATGGCAATGGAGAAGTACAGAAAGAAGTTATAGACTTAAATTCTTTCAAGGGGATTGAAGCGTACTGTAATGATTCTCGTATGTACAAAGAGGAGTTCATAAAGGTGGTATTGGCAATAGATACTGATGAAGAACAGAAAGGCATGCCAAATGATACTCTGGTGATCCCTGTCAAAGGACGTACTTCCTGTCCTCAGTTTTCTAAGACATTGACTATTTACCTTCCTTCTCACAAGAAACAGCCTTCTGGTGTTAGTCAGGAACAAAGGAAGCTCACCTCTTCTGAGCCACTTGTAATCGACCTTCATCGTAAAAACCCCTTTCCTCCTTCTCGTTCTTCTTCTTCTCCTCTGGTTATCAATCTGACTAAGCCTTCTAAGGCTAAAAGTCCTATTGTAAATGATGATGTAAAAATCAATAATGCATCTCCTTTGCAGTATATTGATGTCTCTTATCATACTCAATGTTATTTAGATATGCTAGATAGCTTCAAACCACTAACAATATGAGTCGTACGATTTCTATAAAACATGGTATCTGTCACGACCTGTACCCGCTTTTCTGGATACGAGACGTGTCCAAGCCAGCCTACGCCGCAGAGTCGACGGAAGAACGCTGTCAAGCCCGCACGAAATGAATGCTCAAAATTATAAAATATAATATTTGCTGCTCATTAACATTTCTAAATTTATTACAACATTTACAAGATTTATATTTAAAGGAAAATACAAAGTTCTCACAATTAATGAAAATGATAACTAGTTTCCACTATCTAGGTAGGCCTCAGCATACCCATGTCCTCCCAGTGCTAAGAGTGATCGCGGCTAAACCTGAAAAATATTGGTTTCCAGTCAGGAATGGAACAAGTACACAAACCGACGGTAATACGAAAACACAATAGAATTAACAAGACATGAAAATAACATATGAGATATGAAAACTGGAAAGTACTGATGACATGGCACAGTGGAGAAGAAAAGGAAAAATAAATAAAAGATAACTACCTATGTGGTGTGAAATATTTGTTTCGACATGTGAACGGCTAGGGGGTAAATCCGGCACACTGCATGTGTCGTGTGCAGCTGCTATCATACAAGAATATATATTTTGGGGATATTTCTGGGTAGTGCACATGTTTACTAAGATATTTCCCCTCCCGACTACTCCGTGTGACGAGCGTGTCAACAAGCAGCAAGATATATGTATAAACATGAAATAAAAAAACTACTATGAATCGAAAGCAATCAGAAAGTGTACTTGTCTGAGGTCCTTAGCTGGTGAAACCAATAATACTATACCACTCAATGAGCCACAATCAGTCAACACATGCAGAAGTCTCCAGATGCTTAAATAAATAGTACCAATATTCTCAGAATAGTCAAATTAGCTAGGATTGCCTGTCCTTAAGTCCAATTCTGGACACAGGGACAAAACGATAATTTTGGATAAAAATGATATCCGTCGCGGGACCCGCTTTGTACCGAAAAGCGTGCCAGAGTCAATGGTATCTAAAGTCATCAAACTATATGTCAATAGGTCCAATTTTATGATACGAACCCAACCGTATGTCCACAGTTGGATTCCAGTGGGCCGTGCACAAAATCGCCCGTTGAGTCGGACCGTGGGGCCAGCAAAACGGCGGTCCGATTCGACTGTCTCAGAATTGGACCAAACTTGGCATATAGGAACAGAAAAATGATACGGTCCTGATGGCGTAAGTTTTGTCTCGATCTGACGAGCATGCACAAAGTAATTGGAAAACTTGCACATAGGCCGATACGGTAAATTTTGATGGATACACATCAAATTCGTCGTGCACACGCGACCAATTTGAATTTTGTCAAAGCCCACACGACCGCGAAGCCATTACGCATCGTTCAATGCTTTCGGTTCATGATCACGTCGCCCGGATTGGCGGGACTCACGTTGTGTGGATGAGTTTTATTGAATTTTTAGTTTTCAAAAACGTGTTTTTCCAGGATTTTGGAATCAATTATCTCTCCATATATTAGATGAAAAATAAATCTATAAGAAAGATCTTGATCTCCTATAGGTTAGCTATAAATCTGTTCAAATAGATTGCTAGGTTTCTCGATAGGTCGATCGAATTTCATCTTCCAAGTTGGGGTCTTGGGCTAGTGATAGCTCTGTTTACAAACAGATTTTTGTCGACTTTTACGTCGATTTCCTCTCGTATCTGGGTTGATTCCATACAAACTATCTAGATGGGTTCCAAGAGGGTTAAGTTGACGATGTACCTGCGAAGACGACGCACAAAATGGTGCAACGAGGTGACAGGAAAACTGATGCAAAGTTGGATGTTCCGCTGTTGCCGCTGTCATCCGTGCGCGGCTGTGCGGCCTTACTGTCGCCGGCCGACCAGCCCGCAGTGGCGCACGCACGCGTGCAGGGGGCACGAGGTCCGGGAAAAATTAAGGTTTTTTTTCTTACTCCCTCTCGTTCTCTATTTATCTATGTTCTGTTCGATCGTGAACGGGGGGGTCGGCTTCGCGCTGGTGTGGGGGAAATATCCCTGGGCCGGGTTTGCTATTGCTTCTCTTATTCTTTTTTTTCTTTTTCTATTTCTTTTTTCTTTTTCTATTTCTATTTCTTTTCTATTTCTTTTTCTATTTCTTTATAACTAAGATGCAATATAAATACATACGCACTTATATTTATATATATACACGTACACACATACGTATGCACATATATATATTTATATATACACGTATACATTTATATATATATATATATCTATATATATAATATATATATATATATATATATATATATATATATATATATTTTTGTATATATATATATATATATATATATATATTATATATATATATATATATATAATATATATATATATATATACAAAAAAAAATTATATATATATACACATACACATTTATTGTATATATACAAACACATTTATACATTTATGTATTTATATATAAATACACCTACACCCATATACATATATATTTTTTTATATAAATACACATACACACATATTTCTATATACAAAAAAAAAAAAACATATACTCATATATTATATACGTTTATATATATAAATACGCACATATTTCTACATACATTATATATATACATACCAATATACACACACACACACGCACACATATATATATATATATATATATATATATATATATATATATATATATATATATATATATATATATTTATATATATATATATATATATATATATATATATATATATATATATATATATATATAAAATATATATATATATATATATATATATATATATATATATATTTTTTTTTTATGCACGTGTACACCCTTACATATATATTATACCATATATATATATCAAGATTTAGAGTATAGCTAAAACAAAATAATAAATCATTTTGTTTATTTCCACAATTCTTACCTATATATATTATTATTATTATTATTATTATTATTATTATTATTTCCTAATAACATAATTTTCTAATAAGATATATATATACCAAAATATTGTATCAATAACAACAATACTAGAATTTCGATCACCAATTGTAGGTATGGTATTGGGGAACACCATATAATCCTGTTCTATTCGGTCCACTAAAAATCGTACAAAAGTTCTAATTTGCTGAATAAATATTTATAAAAAAATAATTTAAAGTTTTTGGGAAGGGGAGCTACAAATCTACCCACCTTAAAAATAATTTTGTCCTCGAAATTCTAATTCATACTATTCCTTAAAATAGTTTATATCCTCTTCCTAGCCATTTGTAACTATATGTCTTCGAGGACTTCTACCCACCTTTGGTCAGACTACTCCCTCGAAAGTAAAATCTTATCATCTTCTAACTAGTTGCTAGCAATCCTTCTAACAGATATCTTACTGCATATGGCATCTATAATCCTCTCTTATCTATTAAGCAACCCAAAATTTAACAAGCAACAATTTTACATAAGTAGCTAAGAATTATTTATGGGTTCTAATAAAAATGACCATTCGTCACTCTGAAATAGAAAATATAGGAAGATAAGAAAGATTAATCGAGAGCAAATATGAAGCTTCAAGGACGACAAAGAGTATCCAATGATGCAGATAGAGAGAAGGTTTATAAACCATTAACTTATTTGCTAGATTGGGCTACTCTAGTCCAGTCACTTGCTACATCAAAGAATCATTCATTTCTTAAAGGGTCTTGCAATCCATGCGATACGAAAATTTCGTTCTTGAAATTATCTAAACAAGGTTATATAATAGAACGGGATTTGAGAAATCAAGATTGTGACCTTTTTCGTGCTTATTTAAACACACGAGCAAGGGATATAAATGCGATACAAGATCGCATTGCGACTTCCAGGTAGATGGAATAAGGGTTACGAATGACCTCATATTCTAAAAGGTGGGGGTTTTATAGTCCAAATACGGTAGTATGTCTGGATGGGTTTTACTGGGTCTTAATGAGTTCCTTATCTGGCATCAATCGTTGGTTGGATGAACCTTGAATTTGACTCTATATGGACTGGACAAGATCCCAATGATAAGACTATTTCTACTAGGTTAGGGTACCCTAGAATAGGTTTCCACCCAAATGGTTGTGCTAGTTGCTAGTCAGTTTGGTTAGCTAGGTTCCTAAGGCCCAAAAATGCGCCTTCAGTGACTTTTGTGTTTAAGTAGCACATGAGGCCTCAATTGGGTGGCATACTAGTGGCATGTGCGTAGTGGGCTCCGAGTAGATCACAACCATATGTTGGGTCATATGAATTGAGTCAAGGTTGAGGCTCTAGTGGGATTCGGAAGGTTTACCGGTATTATGGTAAGGGTTATAGCTAGTCCTTTTTGTCCTGAAAGTCGTACCACAAAATAGAGTACAAGAGAACGGGTTTGAGTGGGACATGATATACCTAGATGAAGGTGGATTCATCTAGATCTTGCATATAAAATTTGTTGAGAGGTAACAGCTGATCTCGTGCTCAGAATATTAATGGCACGGTCGGGAACATAAAGTGATCTAAATGGAAAGTGGAAGTCCATGGGGGCACTAATTATCATGCTAATGGAAATTATTCTAATCAATTGGTAATAGTCGTATATCCCAAAATTGAGAAGGCTTACAGTCTATCCACCTTAGAAGTTAGGACATGGTTTTAGGAATGATGAGGTTGGAAGGATTTCAAAGCTTGAATATTGTACCTCAACTCTTGTTAATAAAGAATAAGGCACGACGTACGGAATACGGTAGATTAAGTCATGTCAAGGATCATTCCTCCATAAATGGAGAATGAGTGTGTACAATGACATATGGTCGATAAAATAGAATGATCTACTCGTCCATAGTATATAAGAGTTATCGATGGGGTAACCAACTCTAAGGCAAAAAGATTCCTAACAACTGAGTCGTAAATTTCTATTGGTGTCAAACCTGCCAAACTATTGTTACAAGGGTTCTAGTTAAAGCGAGCTTCAAACAAATAATTTAAGGCTCACAACAATTGGTCTCTTGAGAATAGATAGCCTCCTAGGTTAGCATTTGATCAAGGAAAAGATCCTAATCATTCTCGGATTCCAAGGACTAGAAGATTAGGGTTGTAGGTTTAGGGTCGAAGGGAGGACGAGTAACTCAAGGCAAGGTTCCAGTCACAGGACTGGCCGATGGCTGCTACCCTTGTGTATACGACTATCATAGCCATGGGAATACTCTGTATCTATCTATCAGTTACGAGCTTTCGGCTTTCCAATCAGTGAAAGATAAAAACAATAAAGAGCTCAAGAGATGTGTCACTGAATTCAATTACGTGATTTAAAGGCGAATGTATAATTCAAGGGAAATTGTCAAAGCAGTCGCGGATGAGATCCTAGAGGCATCTACATCTTAATCCACGTAGGGTAATTAGATGAAGAGCGAACCAAATGCATCATGGTTGATCAGACCGTAATACAATGATTCTGATTAGACAATATGTTAGCGGGCGTCCCTAATAAACATATGTCTTGAATCAAGCTCGATAAAAGAGTAAGCTTGCAAAACTAAGCTGTAATAGCAGTATTGGTCAAGATAGTAAAAATATAGGTAGGCGAGATTTTTGGAAATGAGGCACAAATAGTTCGAGTTTTGGGAAAATCAAATTCTTACCTGGTATTCTTGTCTATACAGTCAACCTATTATCTTTTTATCCATAAGGCTTGAGTCGACTAATGGGTTATGGACTTCTGAATTCTACATTCTAGGTAAACCTGTTAGTGTTAGTCAATTACCTCGTCGATAGATCACAATGACCACAAAATGCGAGGTGGCGAGACATGCTACGAAACTCCTACTAGTATTGGCTTTGGATCTTAGAGGGCATACATGGCACTTTCCAATCCTCTATAATATCCTAAAATTGTAATCACGTCTGAAGTCATTTGACCGAGAATTATACCTCGCCCGTATACTCTGCTGTGGTAAACCCTTGGTTCCGTGATTCAGATGTGATAAACTATCAGGGACTCTACTCTATATTGACACTAGGGTATCTAAGATCTAAAGAGGTCAACGAGAACATAGTTTTAGCAATGTTCCATAGACTATGATTCTTCGAAATGATTTCAATTCTGTGGGTTATGTCTTGCTAGTGCGCTGCTGGCTGCAGTGAACCCACACTCTCCGCTCTCAGGTAATTGGCGACAGTGCGCTGCTGTATAGTCATCGTAGTCGTTTAATTACTCTAACTATATTCCTAAGGACTTCGAGGAGCTGCTAGAGTTTCAAGCTAGTTGATTATGATAGAGAGCGTAAACATCTACCTATGAGTCTCAATCCTCAAAATAAAAGATTGATCGGGGAGGAAATGACTAAAGGCAAGAAAAAATAAGAACAATCCAAATCTTTATTTCACATGCATTTCAAATGGCTAAGGGAAAACTTTGAATCAAATCTAACTCGAGGTTCGTATATGAATAGCAGAATCAGAAATTATAAATCAGTTCCTTACAGCAAAATAGAATTTAAAAATAGGCAATTCTAATTTATGATATGATGTTTATATCTAATAGAGCAAAAGAAATAGAACAGTTTATCAAGATTAAAGCCTTAATTCTAGGGTAAGCCTAACTAGCCAAGTGAGTAGTATACCCACGTTGGATCATGTCGTCATATCAAGAGTAATAGTGTTTCTGTAAAGATCTGACAAGCTACCTAAATTTAACAAGTCTGTATCTAAGTGGCAGGACTTATCAGACAATCTTAACTACCCAATTAGTCAAATTAATAGGGATCCTGATCCTAGTTATCCTCCTAAATCATTTCAATCCTAATTGTGAATGAGCATTTTCTAAGAGCAGGCTCGCAATAGTACGACTAACGTACCATCACAAGTTCGCAATCTTTTGCAAAATCTGACCTGTATGGGCCACCATAAAAACTTGTCACGACCCGCACCCACTTTTTCGGATACGAGACGTGTCCAAGCCAGCATACGCCGCAGAGTCAACGGTAGAACGCTGTCAAGCCCGCAAGAAATGAATGCTCAAAATCACAAAATATAATATTTGCTGCTCATTCAAATTTCTAAATTTATTACAACATTTATAAGATTTATATTTAAAGAAAATACAAAGTTCTCACAATTAATGAAAATGACAACTAGTTTCCACTATCTAGGTCGGCCTCAGCATACCCATGTCCTCCCAGTGCTAAGAGTGATCGCGACTAAACCTAAAAAATGTTGGTTTCCAGTTAGGAATGGAACAAGTACACAAATCGACAGCAATACAAAAACACAATAGAATTAACAAGACATGAAAAATAACATATGAGATATGAAAACTGGAAAGTACTGATGATATGGCACGGTAGAGAAGAAAATGAAAAATAAATAAAAGACAACTACCTATGTGGTGTGAAATATCTGTTTCGACATTTGAATGGCTAGAGAGTAAATTCGGCACACTGCACGTGTCGTATGCAGCTGCTATCATACAAGAATAGACATTTTGGAGATATTTTTGGGTAGTCCACATGTTTACTAAGATATTTCTTCTCCCGACTACTCCGTGTGACGAGCGTGTCAACAAGCAGCAAGATATATATATAAATGTGAAATGAGAAAACTACTATGAATCGAAAGCAATCAGAAAGTGCACTTGCCTGAGGTCCTTAGCTGGTGAAACCAATAATACTATACCACTCAATGAGCCACAATCAGTCAACACATGCAAAAGTCTCCAGATGCTGAAATAAATAGTACAAAAATTCTCAGAATTGTCAAATTAGCTAGGATTGCCTGTCCTTAAGTCCGATTCTGGACACAGAGGCAAAACGGTAATTTTGGACAAAAATGATGTCCGTCGTTGGACCCGCTTTGCACCGAAAGCGTGCCAGAGTCAATGGTATCTAAAGTTGTCAAACTATATGTCAACATGTCCGATTTTTCGATACGAACCCAACCGTATGTCCAGAGTTGAATTCCGAAGAGCCGTGCACAAAAGCGCCCGTTGAGTCGGACCGTGGGGCCCGCAAAACGGCGGCCCGATTCGACTGTCTCAGAATTGGACCAAACTTGGCATATAGGACTAGAAAAATGATACGGTCCTGATGGCGTAAGTTTCGTCTCGATCTGACGAGCGTGCACAAAGTAATTGGAAAACTTGCACAGAGGCCGATATGGTGAATTTTGACGGATACGCATCAAATTCGTCGCGCACACGCGACCAATTTGAATTCCGTCAAAGCCCACACGACCACGAAGCCGTTACGCAACTTTCGATGCTTTCGGCTCGCGACCACGTCGCCCGGATTGGCGGAACGCACGTCGTGTGGATGAGTTTTATTGAATTTTCAGTTTTCAAAAACGGGGTTTTCCAGGATTTTGGAATCAATTATCTCTCCATATATTAGATGAAAAATAAATCTATAAGAAAGGTCTTGATCTCCTATAGGTTAGCTATAAATCTGTTCAAATAGATTGCTAGGTTTCTCGATAGGTCGATCGAATTTCATTCCAAGTTGGGGTCTTGGGCTAGTGATAGCTCTGTTTACAAACATATTTTCGTCGACTTTCACGTCGATTTCCTCTCGTATCTGGGTTGATTCCATACAAACTATCTAGATGGGTTCCAAGAGGGTTAAGTTGACGATGTACCTGCGAAGATGATGCACAAAATGGTGCAACGAGGTGATGGGAAAACTGATGCGAAGTTGGATGTTCCGCTGTTGCCGCTGTCGTCCGCGCGCGGCTATGCGGCCTTACTGTCGCTGGCCGACGGCAGACGGCCGACCAGCCCGCAGCGGAGCGCGCGCGCACGCAGGGGGGGCGCGAGGTCGGGCTAAAATTAGGGTTTTTCCTGTTACACCCTCTCGTTCTCTATTTATCTATGTTCTGTTCGATCGTGAACATGGGGGTCGGCTTCGCGCTGGTGTGGGGAAAATGTCCCTGGGCCGGGTCTGCTATTGCTTCTCTTATTCTTTTTTTTTCTTTTTCTTTTTCTTTTTTTCTTTTTCTATTTCTTTTTATTTTTCTATTTCTTTTTCTATTTCTTTTATAACTAAGATGCAATATAAATACATACGCACTTATATTATATTTATACACGTACACACATAGGTATGCACATATATATATATTTATATATACACGTATATATTTTTTTTATATATATACATGTATATAAATATATACATGTATATATTTATATATACACGTATATTATATATACACGTATATATATATATATATATATATATATATATATATATATATATATATATATATATATATATATATATATATATATATATATATATATATTTATATATTTATATATATACACATACACATTTATTTGTATATATACAAACACATTTATACATTATGTATTTATATAAATACACCTACACCCATTACATATCTATATATTTTTATATAATACGCATACACACAATTTCTATATATATTTATATATACATATACT
>JANAVB010014796.1:16501117-16614649 GCA_029216955.1 Iris pallida | reverse complement strand
ATGCATTTCGTCTTGAGCACTTATATGGGAAGAACTCCCCCTCTGCTAAAGTTTCAGAAGGTCCTTCTGCAATTTACATATGTCATTTGTTTGAGCAATATACAATGCAGAAGGAGCTATGATAAATAGATCATGTTTAGAATTACCTGGGCCAGGCACTGTATGCGGAGTTTTAAGAGGTCTGGAAGCTTCCATCTGAAGTCTCGACATTGTGTCTACATACATCGTGGCTTGACTACTTCCAACCTCCAATTCAGTCTGAAGTGGCAGAGTGATTTGAGCTTGACTACTTCCAGCCTCCATCGGGTTTTTCAAAGATTCTGGGTTCATCGATCCTGGGCTGAATGAAGGGCTGCCAAGCTGGGTTTAAGGGACAGGTTTTGGGGCTAATGTGGAACTGCTACAAGGGCTCTAATGACAGGTTTAGGACTGCTACACATGGGCTGTTTAGGGATAGTTAAGGAGAGCTATGGGACAGTTATTTGAGGCTGAACATAGCTGGAAATAAGGACAGGTAAGGATGTCTTGGATGGTTGTGTATAGGACCAAATGTGGGCTGATTAGCTGTCCATTTATGGACTGTTTGGGACAGTTAGAAGCTGATATGGGGACAGGTTTTGAGAGGCTGAAACATGCTGATATGGCTGTTGTTTTCAGAGCAGTTCCTCCCCCATTTCCCCCTTCAAATCCCACTCTCTCTATCCGTCTATCACTCTCAATACTTCACTCATATCCCCTCTCTAATTCTCTCACTCACAACCTCTCAAACACTACTCCTACACAATCAAATCCCCTTCTATTCTAACATATACACACACACACTCCCATGCTCTTGGCCGACCACTATATCCCACAACCAAACACAAATATACACACCACCCACCATAATATATATCCACATATATATATATAAACCATATTAAAAATATATATATACATATATATATATATATAGAGATTAATATATATATCACCACATATATATATAGATATTAACAATATGATACATTAAGATACATAGGAAAAACTATTCCTAAACACTTGAAAATCTGGAATAAATATTAGAACACAATAAATCAATATACCAATAATTCCACATGTGTCCAAATAGGATTTTTCCCATTAGGACACGATCCTACTCATAGAACACCTCTACAAGTGTCCAAATGGACACGAAATGGACTCAATGGACACACAACCATGGGGGTCATTCTTATGGGTCAAACCATCCTAATGCATGAGAGAATAAGAAAGAGGAAGGGATTTATACCTCCCGGTAGATCGAATGAAGAAAAGCCTTCCCGAAGCGACACCGACACGTAGAGATTCCAAACGGACACGAACGAGCTCCGAATCTCTTCAAACTTGGGTAGCTCCTTCCTTGGCTAGAATGGAGAAGGAATGAAAAAGATTTGGTGGAGAAATGGAAGGATTTGGTGATAGTTTGATTAAGGATTGCTCTCTAACTAATTTGGGGAAGAACAAGGGAGAGAGTGGAAAAGTGGAATGGTGAGTGGCTATGTCTATCCACACATGGTGTGGCTGGCCCTAAATGGGCTGATATGACCCTATTTGGAAAAGCCTAAAAGCCTCCCTCTCTAATCTATGGGTTAATACATGGAAGGGCTTCTAAGTCGGGGGTAGTTTAGTCAATCCTAAAACACTAATCCAAACCAAAATAATTAGCCTAGTCACTAACTAAAATAACTAACATGTGGGCCATGGCTAACTAGTGTGTGGGCCCACTAGGGTCAACACTACCCCGGGTCCCCGTTTCAAGTCGGATTGAGCTGAAATTTGAACCCGACTCAAATAACCCCAAAATATTACAATAAATAAATAAATAATTTCAAAAATATTCAAAAAAGAAAATGGACGAAAATAACCCTATTTCTGAAAACTGGGGGTGACAAGACCCTTCTTGAATCTCCATGCTCTGTCCTCCGGTGCTCTGACTAGGTTCTCCGCGAACCTGCTGAGCCTAATAAACTCCGAAGTGTACTATGCAACCGTCATCGTACCCTGCTGCAGCGTCTCGAACTGCATCCTTAACTCATTCCGCTCCATATCGGGGAAAAACTTGAACAGAGTTTTGAAATCTGCCCAAGATACCTGGGACTCTGCCAATTGGGGCTCCTCCCGGTACCAAGCTCTGGCCAAGTCGAAGAGTCGCATACTAGCCACCTCCACCTTCAGGTTATCCGGAATCTGTGCCATCTTCAAGGTCCTCTCCGCATTCTCCAGCCATTCGTCTGCATAGACGATCCCCTCGTTGTCCCAGAAGTCCATCGGGCAGAGATTCTGGTACTCGTTGGTCGTCCCTGATCTCGGTGCTCGTGGTACTGGAGGTGCTGCTGGTGCCGGTACTGCCGTCTCTCGAGTCCTGAGTGCGTCGACGACGGTCGCTCTGAACTGTACGGCCTGCTGGCTCTGAGCCTCCCTGAACTGCGCAGCCTGGTGATTCTGGGCCTCCATAAACTGCTGGAATATCGCCATCACCTGGGCGCCGTCAAACATCATCGCCGAGGGTAGCGGCGGAAGGATCGGAGGCACGGCTGGAAGCTGATCTGCTGGAACGTCTGATGCGGCCTGATCCGAACTGCCTGCAACTCCGGAACTGCCTGTAACTCCTGGCTGATCCGCGATCTTCCTCGTAGTGACCATCCTGTAATAGAAAGAAAACTTCGTTGATTGACAAACCCTAAAACCTAATAAACAATGTTTTTATAATATCAAAGCACCTGATAATCCTGATAAACCTGATATACCCTTATTTCCCAATTTTCCTATGCTGTGATCAAGTTTCCCTAGTGTATCAAGTCCCCCAATAGTACGCTAAAACCTAGGTACCATTACGATAGACCTGCATGGGCCACCACTAAAAACATATTACGACCCGCTCCCGAATAATCGGACAGGAGTCGGACACGCCCAGCCTTTGTCGTTAGACACAACAAAGTAAGCGGTACCAATCTAGGAAAACTAACCAGATATCAAGACAAGTATGAAAATACAGCATCTATAAATGTGTTCCAAATCCATAGTAAAGTACAAGTCTCAGAATTTATTACATTCCAGTAGAATAAAAGATAGAGTCTACTAGTCTCAAATACATGGAAAAAAATATAAAGTGCTAATAGTAAAACTCTAGGCTTCTGCAGCCTCTAAGTCAAAAGCAGCTCCAGCTAGCTCTCCTGCATCAACTGGCGCTCGGCCATAATAAGTGTCGCATAGGGCCTCCAACTCACCTGCAACATATCCTATTCAGGAGCGGAGCAAGTACAGTTCTAGGTAATAAACAAGACATCACGATATGAAAGTAAAAAAAGAAACATGGTATAAAAAGTACAAGAAAGAACGTGGTGAATAAAGTAGATGAAAGAACATGGTATGTAAAGTACATAAAAGAACATAGTATGTAAGAACATGAAAGAACATGGTATCTCAGGAATCATAGGAACTAAGTACATGATATATCTCCTGAATGTGTGTACAATATTTGAAATATAACTAAGTATGTGACCGGCTAGGGGTAAACACATGAAAGCACATGAAGCACATGAAAGCACATGAATGGTACGGCTTAGGACCCACGTGCACGATGCGGGGTCTAAGCTAAACATACCTGAGTTGTTTCTTGGGTTTGGTCACATAAATAGTATATTTTCCCTTCCCAGGTACAAGTAATAAGAATAAGGAACATGAGCACTAGAAATATATGTCGTGTTGCAGTGTGTCAATCAAGGAAGCACAGGATATAATGAAATGCACAAGACCACAGAGTGTACTTGCCTTGCTCCAGGAAAGTATGGGTGAAGATCAGGGCTAGATGTCTTCCTGTATTTAATAATAATTTGATAAAAGTTGGTTAGGATTAATACTAACTTGTTAATTTAGTGAATACTACTATTTTTATAACATAATTGCTGAAATCCTATAATGAATTCCTTAGACTATTTGCTACTCATCATAAAAGCTATCAAGAATTAAATTGGAAACAATTACTACTTAGTCCCTATAACTGCACATTTATTATGGACTATCAATATCATGCATCAATTTGGTATGCTAGTCCAGCCGCTTATTCTCAACTTATTAGATAGCAAGAAGCCCATGCTTTGGTTCTGTGATATAAGCTCAGCTCATTCAAGCAGCTATCACTAGTACTGACTTTCAACTACCCATAAATAAACACTTCACATATAGTCTTTCCTTCTTCATCTCCCAGACTGCATGGTACCCCACTCTTGTCAGCTAAGCCATTATGCTACTCGAACATGGTAGTGCAAAAGCTCTTGAAAAACATGAAACCACAAATTCCAACTGTCCATAGGATAAAACCAACACACACACACCCAATCCTCATTCCATACTCTATCATCAGGTCATTTAAGACTTCCGCCATGTTACTGACTTTCTCCAAGTCGAGATCTCCAGATTTAGGAGCACAGCATTTAGGAGAAAGGATCGCAACATATCCAAGAATTGTATATTCAAACAACCCAACTACAACTAAAATTTACAAACAATTTAAGAAAAAAATCAAAGAAAATAATTATACAACCAAATCGAGAATCAAAACAAAGAAAATAATCACTGCTCCAATCCAGAATATAATATACAAAGTAAATTTAAAATGGAGGTAATCAACCTTAGAAAAAATATACAACAGTAAAATTAAAACAGGACAACTCAACACCAAATCTCGAAATCATCATGGCCACACAAAACTGTCCTGCAACCTCGACCCCGACACTGAACACCCATGGACACGAGCTGTAGGTCGGCACGAACAACTCAACTCCAGATAACTATTCCTGCCAATGCCAATTCATCCGAGATTGGCATCGAACCGATCTCAAACTTGTTGAACACAATAAATGTTGATAAACCATGCTGGACACGGCCACTTCCGGACACAACGCATCCCGACCCCCACAGTAAACTGCAACTAAACGAACAAATCAAAGTGCATATGTAAAAGAATATAGAAACGTTACCTGATATGAATTTTCAATCTGAATTTCTAGAAATAAACAAAATCCTAAAGGAGTAGACACCACCAAGAATTGGTCACAGGTGCTCTCTTATCCAGAGAATTCAAGATCTGATCTACAACCCATAGAACAACAAAGAAAAGGAACATGCTCAACAATACATCCGAATTTGTTCAATGAAAAGAAGGATCAAATCTACAGGAACTTACTCACTATAATTCGATCACAAACAAATTGACTCTCAAGAGAGCAACATCTCACAGATCTGAACGAAGGAAGAAATCTAATTAATAAAATTTAAAGTAATAAAATTACCAGATCTAAAATAATTTGGATTGAACTTACGGATCTCTACTGCTCTGAGAAACTAGAACACCTAGCTCGATCTATCTCGACCAAATTCTTATACAAACACTGAGCACAACAGTGTGAATCGATGGAAGAATTTGAGATCCAACAATATCAAGTGTTACTGAAAGGAAAATTACCTACGAGCCCCAATCGAGCCTACTCGACTGAGTCGAAGAAGAACAGCCCCGTCCACTCCTCACGAGATCGCTGGAGGAGAGATGACAGCGCCGAATGGATGTGGAACCGTCGGAACTCGTCGTGTTGCCCGAGAATCGCCACTAGAGAAAGCCTTCAGGTGCTTGCGTGGGAGCTCGATGCCATCGCCAGCCCCAATCGACGCCGGTGATGCTAGGGTTAGGGCTCTGCTCCGGATTGATCGAAGAGGGATCAGGAATAAAAAAGAATAGAGATAAGAAGAATGACCTTCTCTCTCATCCGCTGGATAAATAAAGAAATGGAAGTTTTGCAATTAACCCCCCCGGTTTCGGCATTAATGCAAAAAAAACCCTCCGGTTTTAAAAAAACCCCTTGTGGCTTCATTATTACAAAATGCTGAAAAAAATAGTTAAAAAATTTTTAGAAAAAAATGAGGGGACCACAAGTTGGTGGTAACAACTTTTCAAATTTGAAATTGCTCCCAATTTGTTTCCCCCCAAAATATTAATCACCATATTATTATTTAAAATGAATAAAATTTAACTTTTTATTTGAAATCCAAATCAATCAGTTGCTATTATTAAAATCAAAATTTTATTTTCTCAAAATCGGGAAGTGGAGTTACAAATCTCCCCTCCTAAAAAAAAATTTGTCCTAGAAATTCGAAGAACCAAAAGTAAATCTCAGTAAATCACAAAGGATCCAAACATCAGTCATTTATTGAAAATAGAATTCAAATGAACAAAGTACAATCAAATCAATCAAACAGATTGGGACAGCGCTCCCGCATCTCGTCCTCGTGCTCCCATGTGGACTCTCCCGGTGAGTGGTGTCTCCACACGACGCGGACAAGTGGAATAGTCTGATTTTGCAGGCGCTTCTTCCTCCTATCAAGGATCTCCACTGGCTGCTCCTCGTTGGTCAAGCTCGGGACCACCTCTAGCTCCGAATAGTCCACCACATGGCTCGAATCTGGAATATAGAGTCGAAGCTGGGACACGTGGAAAATGTCATGCACTCCCTCCAAGCTAGCTGGAAGCGCTAGTCGATATGCCACCTCGCCAATCCGTACAGTCACGTCGAAAGGCCCGATGTACCTCGGACTGAGCTTCCCACCTCTGCCAAATCTGATGACGCCCTTAGTCGGTGAGATCTTCAGGAATACTCTATCTCCAATCGTGAACTCCAGTGGCCGTCTGCTGCTGTCCGCCCAGTACTTCTGTCGATCCTACGCAACTCTGAGACGCTTCCTGATCAGTCTAACTTTTTCAGCTGAGTCTACCACCATCTCTGGCCCAAGCAAATCTTTCTCGCCAATGTCGTCCCAAGATAGAGGCGTACGACATCTCCGCCCATATAGTGCCTCGAACGGGGTCATCTCGATGCTAGCCTGATAACTATTGTTATAGACAAACTCCACTAGATACAAATGATCCTCCCACAAATTGTCAAAATCAAGTGCACAAACTCGCAGCATGTCCTCCAGTATCTGAATAGTCCTCTTGGACTGATCGTCCATCTGTGGATGATAGGCGGTGCTGAACTTCAACTGTGATCCCAAGCTCAGCTGTAGACTCCTCCAGAAGTGTGATATGAAACGACTGTTCCTGTCTGAAATAATGCTAACTGGCACACCATGAATCCGTACAATCTGACGCATGTAGAGGTCTGGAAGCTTCTCGATCGACAGCCCAACCTTGAACGGAATAAAATGAGCTGACTTTGTCAATCTGTCCACGATCACCCAAATAGCGTCCTTGCCACTGGAAGTACGCGGTAATCCAGAGACAAAGTCCATGGTGAATGCTTCCACTTCCATTCCGAAATAGGTAAGGGCTGGAGTAATCCTGCTGGTCTATGGCGCTCTGCCTTGACTTGCTGGCACATAAGGCATTTGGAAACAAATCTGGCAACCTATCTCTTCATCCCATACCACCAAACATACTCCCGTAAATCCTTGTACATCTTGGTAGACCCAGGATGAATAAAATACTATGACTGGTGGGCCTCCTACATCACTTCTTCCCACAAGTCTTTGGACACACACAACTGGTTCCCGTGCCTCAGGGATCCATCCTCTGCAATGGTAAAGTCATCGAGCAATTCTGCCTCTGTCTGAGCTCTAAGACATCGGAGTCCCTCATCAAGAAACTGGACTTCCTTGATCTTCTCTAACAGTCCTGACTGTATCTACATGTGCATCAGCTGTCCTCCTACTCCTGGTAGAACGATCTTAATCCCAAGGCTCTTAAGATCCTCCAAAAGATGACGATCCATAGTGAGATACATAGCAACAGGATATCGACTGAGAGCATCTGCCACCACATTTGCCTTTCCAGGGTGGTACTGTAGATTGATGTCGAAATCCTTCATGAGTTCCAGCCATCTGTGCTGCCTCATATTCAGCTCCTTCTGAGTAAAGACATACTTCAGGCTTTTGTGGTCCGTGAAGATGTCCACTCTCTCCCCATACAAATAGTGCTTCTACAGTTTCAAGACAAAAATAACCGCTGCAAGCTCCAAGTCATGTGTAGGATAATTCTTCTCATGAGGCCTCAACTATCTAGAAGCATAAGCTATAACCCTCTTGTTCTGCTCAAGCACATATCCCAAGCCTTTTTCTGAAGTATCGCTGTAGATGACAATCCTCCTGATCCAGATGGCAAAGCTATAACTGGTGCTGTCGTGAGTCTTCTCTTCAATTCTTCAAATGCTGACTGGCAGGCGTCGCTCTAGATGAACTCCTCATCCTTCCGTGTAAGCTTGGTCATCGGCTCTGCTATCCTAGCAAAATCTTTCACAAACTTTCTGTAGTATCTTGCTAGACCCAGGAAACTATGAATCTCTGCTACTAACTTGGGAGGTGCCCATGCTTCTACTGCTTCAATCTTTTTGGGATCCACAGAAATCCCCTCTCCAATCACCACATGCCCTAGGAACTCCACTATGTCCAAGAAAAACCCACACTTCGAGAGTTTCCCGTACAGCTTCTCCTTCCGTAAAATCTCCAATACTATCCGTAGGTGCTCTACATGCTCCACCCCGGTCTTCGAATATATCAGAATATCGTCAATGAAGACTACGAAAAACTTGTCCAGATACTTGTAAAAAACTTTATTCATCAAGTTCATAAACACTGCTGGGGCATTGGTGAGTCCGAACGACATCACCAGAAACTCATACTAGCCGTATCGGGTGTTGAAAGCTGTCTTTGAAATATCTTGCTCCCGAACCTTCATCTGATGATATCCCGACCGAAGATCAATCTTGGAAAAGACCTTCGCTCCACTAAGCTGGTCAAACAGCTCATCAATCCGTGGCAAAGGGTATTTATTCTTGATCGTGATGTTGTTGAATGTACAAAATAAATACATATCCTCACCATCCCATCCTTCTTGGGCACGAAGAGTACCGGTGCTCTCCAGGGTGAAGCACTTGACCGAATAAAACCCTTACCTTCCATCTCATCAATCTGGGCCTTCAACCCTGCAGCTTCTTTCGGGTTGATCTTGTAACAATGCTAGGACTTTGGCACTGATCCGGGCACTAGGTTGATGCTGAACTCCACGTCTCGATCTGGCGGCAATCCTGTCAACTCCTCGGGGAAGACGTCGAGATACTCTGTAATAAATGGATGCGGCAACTCCTGGTCCTCTACAATAGCTCTGAAATAAACTTCCTCTGGCCTCTCTGCAACTCGCATGCTAATCTTGAACGGTAGAACTCCTGCGGGCTGAAGATCTCCTTCCCCTCATGGTAGTCTATTACGGCAAACTGCTCACCCATCCAGTCGATGTCGAGGACTATATAAAATCTAGACAGTGGCATCACTAGAAGTCGAGCCCTAATCTTTCTTCCAGTAATAGTGATAGGGCATTCCACCATCTCGCTCACTGGCACTACCCCTTCTCCTGTCATAATCTGACAGTTCCTCCTAGTGGGCTTGGGTGTGAAGCCGTGTCTATGTAGAAACTCATATGATACAAAGTTATGGGTGGCTCCAGAATCAAACAATGCAATGGCAGAGAAAGAATGTAAAAGTATAGAACTTGTGATCACATCTGGCACTGCCTCGTCCCCCTCAACTGCAGCCATGACGTAAGTATGTCCCTACTGCGGTCCTCTCCTCTGCTGACGCTGTGCAAACTGCGGCTGCTGAGTGGGTAAAGTCGGTCCTCTCTATGGTGCAGCTGGTAGAGCTCTGGATGGTGCAGGTGGTGGTCCTCCAGCTCCTCGGGGTCCTTCTGCTATTCGAGCTGTAGCCTGAGCGCAGTCCCTCATCTGATGTGCATCTGATCCGTAAAAGAGGCAAAGTCCCAGTCTCTTGCAGTACTAGTCGATATGGTGTCCGGGGCGATGACAAAAAGCACAACTGGTCGCCAGATGCTTTCGCTGATGCTGATGAGCAGGAGCTCTGACTGGACGGTGATGCTGCTGCGGTGGCCTCGTCTGGATCTGAGTCGGGACCCTCTTCGCTGATGCCTGGAAACTACTGCTGCCCACGTCCCGGTCCCTCTTCAGCCTTGGATCTGCTTCCTTCTCTACAGCCTAAGCAATCTTGAGGATGCTCGCATACGTCGTCGCCTGACTAATTGCCACCGCGTGTCATAGCTCCCTGGTGAGACCTGTCACGACCCGTACCCACTGTGAGGGTACGAGAACGCAACAACGCCCAGCCTACACCGCAGTGTCGGCGGTAGAACGCTATCCTAGGTCAATCATCTAACAATATAAAGGTACCTGTACAGTATATACACTCCGAATGTAGGTGACATAGCAATATACAGTCTCAATTACATCTAAGGCAGAATAATAAAATAGAAAGATAGATAGAGAAATAAATACTGAAATGAGGAAATCCACATAAATACAACCAGAGAGTCTAAGTGTCTACTGACATAACAAATCAGAACATCCAACTCAATACAAGTCTCTAATACTGAGTATGAAAGAATATATACAATCCAGATCTCAGAAGACAGAAATAGTAAAACCTGGACTAGGGAGCCTCAGTCTCTAAAGCTAGTGGATCCGACTGAAAATCTGGGTCACAAGAGCCATCTACAGCTGTCCCATATAAGGTGTCTACGCAGGCCTCATCCTCTGTAATATTTTCAACAGGTCCAGTCAGGACAGGAGTGAGCACAAAATATCTCACGCAGTTCATATCAAGTTAGGAAATATAAAGCATGCTATAGAGTAAGGTACATGAAACGCTGAAAGAAGAATGTATATAAAAAACAGTAGAGATTTGATAATAGAAAATATCTATATATGATAAGTAAGAACTGTAAGCCAACTGTGATTTAGAGTACAATATGGTTATGTAAACGGTCTAGGACAATACAATGGTAACTCCATTGTACGTGGGTGTACAATAGACATATACAATAGTTATACAATGTTGTACAATAGGATTTGAGTACATAACCAATTCTACTCCCCCTCTCCAATCAATACACAAGGACCCACTCCAGTTACGTTATCTTATACAATAGTGTACAATATTATACAATGGATGTATAATATTATACAATAGATGTACAATGTTATACAATAGTTGTACAATGTTATACAATAGTGTACAATGGTCTATCCCTGGAACTCATGTGATAATGAGAGTACAATATGCACAATGAGTATACAAGGATATGGGTATTCAATAAATACAATATGTAAGTGAAACACACATCACAATATGTACTTAGTGAATACAAAGGGGTAACATCTCAAAAGAAGATCCATATAGTACCAATCCGTGATAACCATCGTGTCAGCATCAAGTACAGTAATCTAGAGCAAGAATGTAAATCCAGACAAGTATAAAACGGTCAAAGAATGTACTCGCCTGATATCCTGAGTGTCTGAAGAGAATATACTATCCGAGGAGTGGTGTCTGTCTCCTATAGAATAGTACAAGTCACTGTAAGTCTAAAAATGATAATAAGATGCATTACAATACATTCTAAATGAATCTAGGTCAATCTAGGTCAAATCTAAGTCATACCAAGCTAAACTAGGTCATATAAGGTCATACTGAGCCAAACTGGGTCACACTAGGACAACCAAGGTCAAACAAGGTCACAGGAAATCAATCATAGTCAAACTAGGTCAATTTGGGTCAAAGGTTGACTTGCAGTTGACTTTTGGTCAAAAAGTCAACTCTGGTCAACTCTGGTCAACACTGAGTCAACCCTAGGTCAATGTAGTCACATGTTGGCCAACTGTTGACTTTCAGTCAACAGGTCAACTCTGGTTTGGTTTCGGTCAAATCTAGTCGCTTAAAGGCTAAGTTTGACTCTCGGTTGACTTTTGTTGACTTTTGGTCAAAATGGTCAACCATCGTCAAAACTAGTCTAGGAGCACTACATTTGATCATTACCAACCCAGGGAACCAAGTTCTAATCATATCTTAGGCTCTAAACTTAATTACCCTATTTCTAGTCATTACCTATATTACCTTACCAAGGTAAGTACCATTACCTTGCACATACCACTCTAACCTAGGAATACTAGCCTAGGCTTCCTAGGATAGCTAGATACTATCCTATACTAACATTACGTACCAAAAAATCCTAGTATCTAGGTCATCTAAATCATCTTAGATCACATATTGGTTATCTACCCTTTACCTTATCCTATACCTTACCAATATCACATATCACTCTCACATCTCCCTACCTATAGGTTTACATATGGGCTAACACCTATAGGATACTATCTATACATACATACTCACCTACATACCCACATCTAGATGCACTCACATATCCTATAGCTCACTCACAACTCATAACACACACACACACATATAGCTAAAATAGGACTGATATTGGGCTGGAATGTGGCTAAGTTTAAGGACTAACTTAGGACAGGTAAAGGAGTTTTTATAGGGGGGCTATCATGGCTTCATGAAGGCTGATTTTGATAGCAACTAAGGACAGGTTTGGCACTGATTTGGGGTGGTTATAGGGACTGTTTTGCACAGCCATAAGGCCTATTTTGGTGGACTGGTTTGAGGCTATGTAGGGCTGATATCAGGGACAGCAAGTAGACTAATTGGGGGCTGTTATTGGAGTGGTAAAGGACAACTATCTGGTGTTATTTAAGGACTGGTTTAGGAGCCAACAAGTGACAGGTTTAGGCAGCCAATATAGGCTTGTTTAGGACTAAAATTTGGGGCCTTTGATGGCTAATATGTGGGGATGAAAATTGGACTGATTTGGACTGTTGGGGACTGCCACAAGGGGGTGTACATAGGCTGAATGAAGGGCTGCCAAGCTGGTTTAAGGGACAGGTTTTGGGGCTAATGTGGAACTGCTACAAGGGCTCTAATGACAGGTTTAGGACTGCTACACATGGGCTGTTTAGGGATGGTTAAGGAGAGCTGTGGGACAGTTATTTGGAGGCTGAACATAGCTGGAAATAAGGACAGGTAAGGATGTCTTGGATGGCTGTGTATAGGACCAAATGTGGGCTGATTAGCTGTCCATTTATGGACTGTTTGGGACAGAAGCTGATATGGGGACATGTTTTAAGAGGCTGAAACATGCTGATATGGCTGCTGTTTTCAGAGCAGTTCCTCCCCTATTTCCCTCTTCAAATCCCACTCTCTCTATCCCTCTATCACTCTCAATACTTCACTCATATCCCCTCTCTAATTCTCTCACTCACAACCTCTCAAGCACCACTCCTACACAATCAAATCCCCTTCTATTCTAACATATACACACACACTCCCATGCTCTTGGCCGTCCACTATATCCCACAACCAAACACAAATATACACACCACCCACCATAATATATATCCACATATATATAAACCATATTATATATATATATATATATATATATATATATATATATATATATATATATATATATATATATATATATATATATATTTTATATATATATATATATATACATATATATATATAGAGAGATTAGTATATATATCAATCTCTCTATATATATATATGTATATATATATATATAAAATATATATATATATATATATATATATATATATATATATTAAAAAAAAAATATATATATATATATATATATTAACAATATGATACATTAAGATACATAGAAAAAACTATTCCTTAACACATGAAAATCTGGAATAAATATTAGAACACAATAAATCAATATACCAATAATTCCACATGTGTCCAAATAGGGTTTTCCCCATTAGGACACGATCCTACTCATAGGACACCGCTACAAGTGTCCAAATGGACACGAAATGGACTCAAATGGACACACAACCATGGGGGTCATTCCTATGGGTCAAAACCATCCTAATGCATGAGAGAATGAGAAAGAGGAAGGGATTTATACCTCCCGGTAGATCGAATCAAAGAAAAGCCTTTCCGAAACGACACCGACACGTAGATGTTCCAAACGGACACGAACGAGCTCCGAATCTCTTCAAACTTGGGTAGCTCCTTCCTTGGCTAGAATGGAGAAGGAAGGAAGAAGATTTGGCAGAGAAATGGAAGGATTTGGTGATGGTTTGATTAGGGATTGCTCTCTAACTAATTTGGGAAAGAACAAGAGAGAGAGAGTGGAAAAGTGGAATGGTGAATGGCTATGTCTATCCACACATGGTGTGGCCGGCCCTAAATGGGCTGATATGACCCTATTTGGAAAAGCCTAAAAGCCCCCCTCTCTAATCTATGGGTTAATACATGGAAGGGCTTCTAAGTCGGGGGTAATTTAGTCAATCCTAAAACACTAATCCACATTAACCCTAACCAAAATAATTAGCCTAGTCACTAACTAAAATAACTAACATATGGGCCATGGCTAACTTGTGTGTGGGCCCACTAGGGTCAACACTAACCCGGGTCCCCGTTTCAAGTCGGATTGAGCTGAAATTCGAACCCGACTCAAATAACCCCAAAATATTACAATAAATAAATAAATAATTTCAAAAATATTCAAAAATAAAAAAGGACGAAAATACCCCTATTTCTGAAAACTGGGGGTGACAAGACCCTTCTTGAATCTCCATGCTCTGTCCTCCGGTGCTCTGACTAGGTTCTCCGCGAACCTGCTGAGCCTAATAAACTCCGAAGTGTACTGCGCAACCTTCATCGTCCCCTGCTGCAGCGTCTCGAACTGCATCCTCAACTCATCCCGCTCCACATCAGGGAAAAACTTTTCCTTGAACAGAGTTTTGAAATCTGTCCAAGATACCTAGGGCTCTGCCAATTGGGGCTCCTCCCGGTACCAAGCTCTGGCCAAGTCGAAGAGTCACATACTAGCCACCTCCACCTTCAGGTTATCCGGAATCTGGGCTATCTTCAAGGTCCTCTCCGCATTCTCCAGCCATTTGTCTGCATAGACGATCCCCTCGTTGCCCCAGAAGTCCATCGGACAGAGATTCTGGTACTCGTTGGTCGTCCCTGATCTCGGTGCTCGTGGTGCAGGAGGTCCTGCTGGTGCCGGTGCTGCCGTCTCTCGAGTCCTGAGTGCGTCAACGACGGTCACTCTGAACTGTATGGCCTGCTGGCTCTGAGCCGCCATGAACTGCGCAGCCTTGTGATTCTGGGCCTCCATAAACTGCTGGAATATCGCCATCACTTGGGCGCCGTCAAACATCATCGCCGAGGGTAGCGGCGGAAAGATCGGAGGCACGGCTGGAAGCTGATCTGCTGGAACGTCTGATGCGGCCTGATCCGAACTGCCTGCAACTCCGGAACTGCCTGCAACTCTGGGCTGATCCGCGGTCTTCTTCGTAGTGACCATCCTGTAATAGAAAGAAAACTTCGTTGATTGACAAACCCTAAAACCTAATAAATAATGTTTTTATAATATCAAAGCACCTGATAATCCTGATAAACCTGATATACCCTTATTTTCCAATTTTCCTATACTGTGATCAAGTTTCCCTAGTGTATCAAGTCCCCCAATAGTACGCTAAAACCTAGGTACCATTAGGATAGACCTGTACGGGCCACCACTAAAAATATGTTACGATCCGCTCCCGAATAATCGGACAGGAGTCGGACACGCCCAGCCTTTGTCGTTAGACACAACAAAGTAAGCTGTACCAATCAAGGGAAACTAACCAGATATCATGACAAGTATAAAAACACAGCATCAATAAATGTGTTCCAAATCCATAGTAAAGTACAAGTCTCAGAATTTATTACATTCCAGCAGAATAAAAGATAGAGTCTACTAGTCTCAAATACATGGAAAAAAATATAAAGTGCTAATGGTAAAACTCTAGGCTTCTGCAGCCTCTAAGTCAAAAGCAGCTCCAGCTAGCTCTCCTGCATCAACTGGCTCTCGGCCATAATAAGTGTCGCATAGGGCCTCCAACTCACCTACAACATATCCTATTCATGAGCAGAGCAAGTACAGTTCTAGGTAATGAACAAGACATCATGATATGAAAGTACAAAGAAATATGGTATAAAAAGTACAAGAAAGAACGTGGTGAATAAAGTACATGAAAGAACATGGTGTGTAAAGTACATAAAAGAATATAGTATGTAAGAACATGAAAGAACATGGTATCTCAGGAATCATAGGGACTAAGTACATGATATATCTCCTGAATGTGTGTACAATATTTGAAATATAACTAAGTATGTGACTGGCTAGGGGTAAACACATGAAAGCACATGAAAGTACATGAATGGTACGGCTTAGGACCCGCGTGCACGATGCGGGGTCTAAGCTAAACATACCTGAGTTGTTTCTTGAGTTTGGTCACATAAATAGTATATTTCCCCTTCCCAGGTACAAGTAATAAGAACAAGGAACATGAGCACTAGAAATACATGTCGTATTGCAGTGTGTCAATCAAGGAAGAACATGATATAATGAAATGCACAAGACCGCAGAGTGTACTTGCCTTGCTCCAGGAAAGTACGGGTGAAGATCGGGACTAGATGTCTTCCTGTATTTAATAATAATTTGATAAAAGTTGGTTAGGATTAATACTAACTTGTTAATTTAGTGAATACTACTATTTTTATAACATAATTGCTGATATCCTATAATGAATTCCTTAGACTATTTGCTACTCATCATAAAAGTTATCAAGAATTAAATTGGAAACAATTACTACTTAGTCCCTATAACTGCACATTTATTATGGACTATAAATATCATGCATCAATTTGGTATGCTAGTCCAGCCCCTTATTCTTATCTTATTAGACAGCAAGAAGCCCATGCTTTGGTTCTGTGAATATAAGCTCAGCTCATTCAAGCAGCTATCACTAGTACTGACTTTCAACTACCCATAAATAAACACTTCATATATAGTCTTTCCTTCTTCATCTCCCAGACTGCATGGTACCCCACTCTTGTCAGCCAAGCCATTATGCTACTCAAAAATGGTAGTGCAAAAGCTCTTGAAAAACATGAAACCACAAATTCTAACTATCCAGAGGACAAAACCAACACACACACACCCAATCCTCATTCCATACTCTATCATCAGGTCATTTAAGACTTCCGCCATGTTACTGACTTTCTCCAAGTCGAGATCTCCAGATTTAGGAGCACAGCATTTAGGAGAAAGGATCGCAACATATCCAAGAATTGTATATTCAAACAACCCAACTACAACTAAAATTTACAAACAATTTAAGAAGAAAAATAAAAAAAAACAATTATACAACCAAATCGAGAATCAAAACAAAGAAAATAATCACTGCTCCAATCCAGAATATAATACACAAAGTAAATTTAAAATAGAGGTAATCAACCTCAGAAAAAATATACAACAGTAAAATTAAAACAGGACAACTCAACACCAAATCTCCAAATCATCACGGCTACACAAAACTGTCCTGCAACCTCGACCCCGGCACTGAACACCCATGGACATGAGCTGCAGTTCGGCACGAACAACTCAACTCCAGATAGCTATTCCTGCCAATGCCAATTCATCCTAGATTGGCATCGAATCGATCTCAAACTTGTTGAACACAACAAATGTTGATAAACCATGCTGGACACGTCCACTTCCGGACACAACGCATCCCGACCCCCACAATAAACTGCAACTAAACGAACAAATCAAAGTGCATATGTAAAAGAATATAGAAACATTACCTGATATGAATTTCCAATCTGAATTTCCAGAAATGAACAAAATCCCAAAGGAGTAGACACCACCAAGAATTGGTCACAGGTGCTCTCTTGTCCAGAGAATTCAAGATCTGATCAACAACCCATAGAACAACAAAGAAAAGGAACAGGCTCAACAATACATCCGAATTTGTTCAATAAAAAGAAGGATCAAATCCACAGGAACTTAGTCACTATAATTCGATCACAAACGAATCGACTCTCAAGAGAGCAAAATCTCACTGATCTGAATGAAGGAAGAAATCTTATTACTAAAATTCGAAGTAATAAAAATTACCAGATCTAAAATAATTTGGATTGAACTTATGGATCTCTACTGCTCTGAGAAACTAGAACACATAGCTCGATCTATCTCGACCAAATTCCTAAACAAATACTGAGCACAATAGAGTGAATCGGTGGAAGAATTTGAGATCCAACAATATCAAGTGTTACTGAAAAGAAAATTACCAACGAGCCCCAATCGAGCCTACTCGACTGAGTTAAAGAAGAACAGCCCCGTCTACTCCTCACGAGATCGCTGGAGGAGAGATGACAGCACCGAATGGATGTGGAACCGCCGGAACTCGTCGTGTTCCCCGAGCACCGCCGCTGGAGAAAGCCTCTAGGCGCCTACGTGGAAGCTCGGCGCAAACGCCAGCCCCAATCGACGCCGGTGATGCTAGGGTTAGGGCTTTGCTCCGGATTGATCGAAGAGGGATCAGAAATGAAAAAGAATAGAGATGAGAAGAATGACCTTCTCTCTCATCTGTTGGATAAATAAAGAAATGGAAGTTTTGCAATTAACCCCCCCCATTTCGGCATTAATGCAAAAAAACCCTCCGGTTTTGGCATTCATGCAAAAAAAAACCCTTGCGGCTTCATTATTACAAAATGCTGAAAAAAATAGTTAAAAACTTTTTGGAAAAAAATGAGGGGACCACAAGTTGGTTGTAACAACTTTTCAAATTTGAAATTGCTCCCAATTTGTTTTCCCCTAAAATGTCAATCACCATATTATTATTTAAAATAAATAAAATTTAACTTTTTATTTGAATCCAAATCAATCAATTGATATTATTAAAATCAAAATTTTATTTTCTCAAAATCGGGAAGTGGAGTTACAAAATCTGCATTCTGAAAGGGCAGTATAATTCCAATGAGCGTTGGAGTAACGTCTGATAAAATCTCCACTGACACTTCCTATATCAGGATTCATCAAACATGGATGGTGAAGCAATAACCATCCAAATAGATAGGTGTAAGGCATCTCAGTACGGGGAAAATCTTGCATCGCTACCTTATCATGCAGCATAGTCTGTACAAAAGAACGCAAACATGCGTTCAAATGGCAGGTCATTGCTGATAGGAGATCCATCTTATACCCAAAAACAAGACATACTGCAGCAAACAGAACGCCTCGATGGAACCTGTCAACTCAGCTGGCTCCTAGAACTATGAAGCGTAGCAGCACAAAGAGAGAAACCCGCTAGCTGGGCTTCTTTAGACATGGGTCTATAACCCTGTCTGAGGTAACTCTGGAGGGTGTCACCAGCCTTGAACGGGTGCAAGTCTTCATCCAGTCTGATATCTTCATGCTTGTATTTCTCCATCAAATATTACATGTCACTTTGACTGAAATGTTCGAAGAAACAAGGAGCACAGGCTTGACTCTCAAGTGGCTTGTCCTCCTATGCATGACCCAGGAAGAGGTACGGCATCCACTTGGTGGTATAACAAGTACCTACAGTGGCACTTTTGTAGAAGAGGGAGCAAATCATGTAGTGACACAACAGTTCTTGGAAGACGACAATCATTTGAGGATTCTCTTCTGCCATAACATCCAAGTCTTCCTTTGTGGGAACATACTCTTCGTATAGATGATCGTCCATCGGAAGATGAGAGATATATCTCATCTCATGGAGTGCAAATCCTATTTCTCCATGAGGGGTCGTGAAAGTTCTAGTACTTTCGTTATATCTCTCTTCTAAGGCCAAAAATATATGAGCCTTCTGGCGAATGTCGTAGACTGTAGTCCAAATGGCATTATAAAGGTCTAGATCGAGGAGTTTGTCCTTGAAATGATCTAAAATCTAGATAGTTAAGCTACTCCAATGTTTTATATCTGGGTTAACCAGACCTGTCATACGCATGCTGCGATCTGGATACCTTTCTTCAGCCTTTGCGAATGCATTTACAAATATGGGTACTCTGACTGGAAGGAGCAGAGAGGAATCCTCGGGAGAAATGCAGCCTGGTCTTAAGCCTCTCAAATAAGAGCTGTATTTCTCAGAAATACTATAAAAGATGTCCTTGTACTGCGGACCCATTTTATAACAGATTCTTCCAACTCTTGCCTGTTGGATTGGAGTCAGATCCCATGATTCTTCGGGGATAGCTCGCAAATTCATATTGAGATAAAGCCATGGACCTCGATATTTCTGTGAGGTATATAATTTTGTCTCCATATTTATATATTCTCTCCTCTTTTCTTGTCTTAGGATGTGAAGTTTTCTTGATGGCATTCCTAAATAAGAAGGCAGGTTTCTTGTGGACCACACTATCAAGACTTTCTAGAGGTTCCCCGTTCATTAAACTCAGCAGGATATTGTTCTCTTGGGCCTCGAGAATGGTATTTCGTGCTTCAGGGCCATCATATTGAAGAAATATGACATGAGGTAAATTCTCTTTATATTCTGGGACATTAAATACAGAAGCAAATCTCTCAGCATTAGGGTCTTCCCTGAGATCAACTGTAAAGAAATACATAAACAAAAGTTAGAAATAATAAGAGTGTGCAACTTTATGATAAACAATAATTAGGTTGCATAATATCCTTGGTTGCGCAACAATTAGGTTGCGTAACATCCTGGGTTGCGCAATAATTAAATTGCACAACATCCTGGGTTGCACGACATTCTGAGTTGCGTAACATCCTGGGTTGTACGACATTCTGAGTTACGCGACATACTGTGTTACGCAAAACTTTGTGCAACATCCCAGATTGCGCTACATACTGGATTGCGCCACAATTTGGTTACGTAATATTCTTTGCGCAAACAACTGAGTTACGCAATAGCATGCACAACATGGTTCGTAAGAACGAACAGTGCTCAAATAAAGCAACCACACCCTATGAAGGGGTGGCGCAAAGTTTGTGATGCGCCAAACACTCTAAGAAGAGGGGCGCAAGTCAACTAAAGATCAAGTCGGCCACCATAGTAAAAATTTATTCATTTTCGATCACCTTCCAGAGCAGGGTTAGCCGTCTCTCATCGTGAAGAGGGCGGCACATACTGTGGCACACGGGTCGACGAAGCACGGGTAGAAGGTTCGACAACACTCTTTCCTTTGTCAGTGGCGATCTTTTTGGGGGCTATTACGTCGAGAAGATAGCATGAGCTCGAAGAATTCTATCAGAGGATTAAAGCAAAAGTAAAGAGTTCATGTCGGTTAAACAGAGGTTATTTATAGCCTAAAGACAGAAACCTAACAGTCACCTCTAGTTGTGCATAAAAATCGTAATAGATTGCGCGAGATAGGCACAACTTGACTCAGTAATTGCCACGATTCAAAGTATTTCGAAGTTTTGTGATATTTCAAAATTTGAAAAATTTGAAGGGGGACTTGTAGAGCCTAAAAATTAAGTTGTTCTTTGTTTTTACTACTCAGCAATCAAGTTGCACCCAAGAGATCAAATTGCGTCACTATTAGGAAGCCCAGAGATTAAGTTGCGCCACTACTCACGTTGCGCCACATATCAGAGTGCGCCTAATCACATTACGCCAAAGCCTACGTGGTGTCTGACAATAATTGTCATTATTAACTGACAGCACTGACAACTGACAGTACGATAAATGAAGAAAATCTCTTCGAATCCCATAAAGCATGGCGCTTAAGACGATTTGATGTCATTGGATGACAGCTGTTCCGTGCACTCTGTATGTTGCACCTAGGCACAATCTGATCAAATTCTCCTCGCAGATCTAAATACTGCCACGTGTCTATGCACTGAGTTACGCATAGGTGTAACTTAATCAAGCGCAGTTTGACTCGTTGACTGAAGGTCGCGCAACCTGACAAAGTTGAAGCAACTAACGTTCTAAAGTAGGATGACGTGGCGCACATGCCACTAATCTCTCAAAACATGTCTACTACTCTGTACACGACCATGTACATCTCAATCATATGATGCCACGCGTCTAAATACAGTTAGTACACGTTCAATAACTAAATAGAAGTTGGCACAACCCAAAGTGGCGCAGTTCGACCTTGCGCACATCAGAATAACCGCTAAAACAGTTATTTCCAGAACTCTATAAATAGAGTTTCTAAATCATTATCAGGGGATCAGAGATCAAGAGTTCTTACAAAAGTGCTGCTACATTCTCCATAGGCTTTAGTCTTCAAGTTCACATAGTCCAAGGGATAAAGCGATCGTCTTCTGATCAGATTCCTAAAGTTGTACTTCCCCAGAATTCATTATACTTTGTACGATTCTTTTTAAGTTTGGAATAAACTTTTTATTTTTGCAAACACACATGATGTGTCACAACGAAGAACGCATAATGGACGATGGAGAATTGTCACATCCTTCGGATGGAGAGGCATGGAAATATTTTGATTTGTGTTATCCAGATTTTGCTGCAAAGCCTAGAAATGTACGTTTGGTGCTATGTTCTGATGGCTTCGCCCCTGGTCGTGGGCGTGGTCGTAGTGGTTCTGCTGGTGGTAGTGGTCGGGGTCGCCTTCTGTAGTCCTGGGATATGACCCCATCTAGCGATCCCGACCCGGAGAGTACCCCAGGCACGGACTCATCCTGCAGGCGATCTACCCCGGGGCTATCATCCCCTTCGGCGAGGCATGTGACTTCATCTGTTGACGGTTCCGTTCCACCAGCAGATCCACCAATTACTGCTCAGTGGGCTCTAGAGTACTCTCAAATTCAGTTACATCCGGTTACTGGTGAGTACATACGCGGAGCCGTAGATCCTCCGACGCCACCAGAGAGGCCGATGGGCGAGTTCCGACGAGAGCTATGGCCCGCAGGTGAATCATAAGTAAATTTAAGTAAATTTATTAAATTTGTTTCATTTATTCAAGTTAATAATTCAGTTGTTGCTTCTTTGTAGGTTTTTTTTGTGGGATGCTGCTAGGCTTTTAGGACAGATTATCCAGTCAAACTGCCATGGCCCCTACCTCAATGTTTCTGAGGTGGCCCTAGACTTGAAGTAGGTCTGGCTCGACGAAATGAGGGTATATATATATATATATATATATCTTGTGGTTAGTTATTAATTACTCTTTAATCAACCTTTTTTTTAATTACGTGATAATTGAATTTGTATGTCAGAGGACGTTCTGGTGGCCCTCCATCTCGAGGAGGCGATCCGCAAGACATACAGAAGCGTCGTCGAGAAGAAGATACAGGACACGGTGTATGACCTTTGAACGGCACATTCGAAGAAGGAGTGGATCCGGCAGGACTATTATGAGTAGATCTTGGAGAAGATGGATGCTCCTTCGTATAAGAAGAAATAAAAAAACAAAGGCAAATCGACGGACCACGGGGCTATATACGGGGGGATCAAGATCCCATACAGCAACGCTTGTAGATCTGGTGAGATACCACACATTCATTTCACTATCTAATTCGGTACTATTAATATACTTAATTAATTCAATTCTACGAATATTTCGTATGCAGACCCAACGGACATTGAAGGAGGAAAAAGGGGCAGAATTGGTCACCATGTACGATGTATTCCAGCACCATAAGAGGCGGAAGGACAGGAGCTTCGTCGACGAGAGGGCCAAGGAGACTGATGTAAGTACTTACGTTTATGAGATTTATGTTAGAATTATAAGTATTAAGACTATAACTTAGGTAAACTTAGGATTCAGACTATAACTTAGGTAAACTTAGGATTCAGACTATAACTTAGGGAAATATAGAATTTAGATTATAACTTAGGTATACTTATAGTATAAACATATTCATTTGATAGGCTGCGTATCGTGAGGCCCTTAGTCGGGTTCAGCCATCTGTTGTCGAGGATTTCGGCAGAACGACGCCCGCCCGGACGCCCTTTTCTACGGCTGCTCGCTACGATGACATGTTCGTAGATACCGTCGACGACTTTAGGAAAGGGCGCATGTACGGAGTCGGCTCCCTGGCGCTGTTGCACGCGACGATTTCGAGATTTTCACTGCCCTGCCTCCTCTCGTGGCCCCGACAGACGTTGATTTGAGGACACAGCTTGTGCATCTGAACGAGACGGTGTCAAACTTGCGGGCACAATTGGCCACGTACTTTTTGCGTCCTTCTACTGCTTTCGGTCCGTCTGCTGTCGGTCCTTCTACTGTTGATGCCGATCCATCTACTGCTGCTGCCGGTCCTTCTTTCGTCAGACGTCTTTCTTTTGACCCTGCTGCCCCTATAGTACCGTCTCCTGTTGTAACGACCCTCCTTGACCTGATGTCGCCAGAGCAGCTACGCCAACTTCCAAACCATATCTTCGATGGATTTTTGCCATACATGGTGGACGTGTATATGTGTCGGATGCAGCAGGGAGTACCACCAGTGGACGATCGAACTCTTCCTCCTTGATGTATTGTATTTGGATAGTTTGACATATTTTAAAATATTGAATATTTGTGTGTTTTATGTGTGAATAATTTTAAATATTGGATAATACTGAATGTTTGGATAATTGGTGTGTAATTTATGTTGGTTTGTGTGATGTATTCGTGATAAATTGTATATTGGTGTGTGACGTATATTGGTTTGTTGGTTTCTATGATGTGTGATGCATATTATGATTTTTTGATGTTTTAGATGTTGTGTGAACAGGGAATGCTCTGTTTTATGCAAAAAATAAAAAATTATCCAGTTGGCGACGGACTACCGACTACTTGTCGACGAATTATCCGTCGCTAACTGGAGATATTCCCAGTTAGTGACGGGTTGGCGACTAATGATCGACGGGATATCCGTCGACAAGGTACTGAAAATATGAAAGATTCACAGAACCTTAGTGACGGGCTCTCCGTCGCTATTTAGTCGCTCATAGTCGGTAAAGGTATAGCGACGGACTTTCCGTCACCATTTTTGCGACTGGTTGCCGACGGCGTAGCGGTGTAATATCTGTTGCCAAGGTTCTGGAAACATGGAAGATTTCCAGAACTGGATCGACGGATGAACTGCCGCTATTCCGTCACCAGTCCATCGAAAGGTAGCGACGATTTAGCGACGGAGTTTGCGTATCAGAAACTCTCTGATACGCTTTTACCGACACATTTTCGAAGATTATCGAAGGATTAACCCGTTAGTAAGACGATGTATTACGTACTTTCTGATACTTGATTTAACGGAAACCCGTCGACCAGTCGTCGCTAGTTGTACGAATATGGCTGCCGAAAATTCGTCGCTAAGTCGTCGCTTGGCGCAACTTGGAGATGAATTATTTTTAGCGATGAGTAATATTTCGACGGATTTATTTGACCTAAATCCGTCGGCAAACCGTCGGTAATCTAATTTACCGAGTGGTTGGCGACGGATATGGCCGTCGCTAAAACGTTAAATTTTGGTAGTGTTGGCCTCGGGTCCGACATGAGTGTTATTCTACTATCATAATTTTTTTTTTGTTTTTTTGTTTGAACCGTATTGATGTTAGCTTTGATAATCTTTAATTTATTTTAGCAAATTCGTAGTAAATTTTTCTATAAAATTATTTGAGTGCCAGTTATACGAAAATTAATGCATCGCTCTATTTTTTAGATTTTGGGAGATTTTGAACTCGGTTTTGTGATCCGTTTGATGTTTCAAAAAGCTGACATGATGATCTATAGGATGCAAATTTTTCAAAAATTAATTTTAAATTTTAAATTTTTATTTTGGGCAAATATATATTTATATTATTTTGTGGTATTTAAAATAAGCTTTTGACCTAAATTATTATTGTAATATTTTCTAGTTAATTAAATTATAGCTTTTTCTCTAAAAATAATATTCTTAGATTTTAAAGTATTTTTCTAAAATTATTTTAACTAATAAAAAGGATAGTTTCCAAATTAAAATTTATTTTCAAGTATGTATTTATCTAACTATTTTGGGGTAATAAAATAGAGTTATCAATTATTATAAATATTTTCTAAAATAGTATACGTATTTTCTCCACAAAATTATATTGATTATCACGGCTAATCATAGTTAATCGTATTTTCTATTCTATTGCAAAATTAGACTTTTTTATGTCAATTCTGGCTAATTGGACTGTTCTGGACTCAATGAAATAGTCTATCCCATCATCGGAGGTCATCTTGTGAAGTTTTAATGTCAAAGTCAATTTTGTGCCATCATAATTATCGTACCACACCAGACCCACTACCAGGCAAGTATACCTTGCCGAACTTACACAGTATTTACTTGTTTTCTTTTTCTATGTTATTTTTCTTTTCATATTGCTACATGCTTCTCATATTGTACATGGCTAATTGTCTATTGCTTTACTTATTTTTTCGTTATACATGTACGTAGAATTGTTCCTATTTTCTATTACTGTTTGTCATGTTAGATTTTTTTATTCTTGTATATTTCTTGAGATTATCATTGTCTAGTACTATGTCACTATGCTCTTGATTGACTTGACCCGATTGTGATTAATTAACTTGGACTTGACTTGAGGTGACATGACTTGACCATTCTCGATTGGGAGTTACTTGTATTGAACTACAATTGAGACATACTATAGATTGGGAGTATCTTGTATTGTACTACAGTCTATAGGATTTTACTTGACCCTTGTACTCATTTAGGAGAGGAGATTAATACTATAATTGGCTAATTAACCATTCTCGATTGGGAGTTACTTGTATTGACTACAATTGAGGCATACTATAGATTGGGAGTATCGTGCATTGTATTACTCTATATAGAATTTATTATTAGCCATGTCAAGTATTATACTTATGTGTGATATTTCATTTCTTAGATTATCTTCCTTGTATTTTGTTGTCTTCCGTACATGTTATTTACTGTCATAGTAGGCATATTTTTATGCATCTTGCTACGTCCCTCTGAGGACCTAGTGATCTCTTCAGGTGTGTGTTTTCTTGATTTTCTACAGGAGTTCCAGCCAAGATTGTGATCTTCTCATTCCTATTGAAGATGACTTGCTCTTGGATCATCCTTCGCTGTTTGTAATCTTTATTTTGCTATTTCCTTCCCTCTACTTAAATACTTGGTAGTGGATTTGTCTCTACCAACAACTTGTACAATGACATTCATTACTGGATTCTATAATATCTTTATTCTTTTTTGTGTGGATAAGATTTAATGTGCCATAATTATACTGTATTTACAGCTTACGTATATTTATTATACGGCTGGCATGTTTACGTACCTAGTCCTACTTATTTTATGACTAGGGCGTTACATATTTTTGTGGTGGCCCATGCAGGTCAACGAATAAATTGTTTGGTTACATGACTGTACCAAGCAAGCCTGCATATAGAATTAGAGTCTAGGATCTCATCCACATACTCGATCTCCTTTCTTAATTCCATTTTTGAACTCTCGTTTGACAGCTTTGAATTGCATATTGCTTGATTCATTTTCTACTGTGATTCTTATTTTTCGTGCTTATATAAAGGTTAGAAAGATGACTCTTACTCGATATATATATGCTCCATTTTTCAATTACACTATTAGTTGAACTCTTGTAAGTTGGGTAGCATGCCTCAAAACTAAGCATCCCTTTGTCCTTATGACCCATTAATGAGGTATAACTGAATGACACTAATAGGTTTGCATAAACTATAGAGTTTAGAGGTCTCTAACCCATTTGGCCGACAAAATCCTTATAAAAGAAGATAGTATGACAACTGTAGAGGCACAAACATCGAACGAATCTAGATTTTTGAGGAACTTGAACTATTTATATTTTCTTTTACCATCTCATGTACTTTTGACTATCTTGACTAATGTTGCTATTATAGCCTAGTTTTGCAAACTTATTATTTTATCAAGCTTATTCAGGATGTATGTTATACTGGGGATGCCCACTAACATATTGTCTAAATAGAATCGGTGTATTAAGGTTTGATCAATCTTAGTGCACCTGGTTTGCTCTTCATATAACTATTCTACGTGAATTGAGATATAGTTGACTTAGTTTATTAGACCTATACTTGCCCTCTAGACATGTCCGAGCATATCGTATAGGTTAGATAATTGTACAGATATGTGCCTGCAAATAAGAATCTACCAAAATAGGATCTCATGCACAACTGCCTTGACAACTCTCTTTAGAACTATTCAATCGCCTTTAAACCCCGCATTTATATTCGATCACATCCTCCTTAAACTCTTTATTGTTTTACGCCTTCACCTATTTCGGAAAGACAAACTCTCGTGCTTAAAGGAATAGTGTTCGGGTTATATACTAAAAGCATCACTTTTGTATTAACTTTATTTTCTTAATTTTTGAATGAGAATCATATAGGCAAATATTTGCATATTGTATTTGTTGCAAGTGTTAATACAAGTGTCTGATATTCTATATTGTAGATAATATGGTGTGTGGTGTCACACAGAAGGTCTTATTATCACTTCTCTATGGAATATATAAACAGTTCACAACCTACATGGACTTGGACAATCCATTAGAAAGATTGTAGTGTAATCTGATATTAGTCTATCTTGACTATAGGTTTATACTAGTACACTTTGTGTGTATTAAACAGGACCACTTGAGGTTATTCTCTTTATACTGACTATATAAGAGAACAAATACCTCTGTTATTATGGATGCTTGTTCTCTTAATCCGAATATAATAACATATATGTATATGCATCGTGCATTACTTTGACTCATAAAAGAGTGAGACTCATTATGGGCCAACAAGCTCTATGAATTGGGTAATAACATTATATGTATGATAGACTGTTGATTATAAAAGGAATCTATGTTCCGGTACGTCAGGATGAAAATATCCCTTTAAGGAGCTCATAAGGATTGTCATGTAAACCCTGCAGGTGGATTATATCCGACATGACAAATAAATTTGAGTGGTACTACTTAAGGATAAAAGATGTCGATCAATATAGTTGTCAATAACTTAGTTTAATCGACGAACATTCGATATCTTAACATGGGAAGCCAACGAGCATATAATAAAAGGAGCCCACAATCATAATTTGGGATTAGGAAGGTAGTGCAACAATAGCACTTTAGTGCACCGAGCTATTGTTAATGGGCCTGGATGTGTGTTCGGACTGAACACAGGATACCCAGATCCGTTAGGAGACCTAACCCTAATTGCTCCTCATGGTCCCTGCCGTAGCCTTATGTATATTCTCTGTTATCTGGCCATCATGGATTATCAGAAATAAGAAGCTTTCTCTAAATTTATGATTTACGTAAGGAGAGAAAGGGAAGGATGCCAAGAAGAAGAAAATGTTGGAAGATCATCGCCCACACGACGTCCAACCTGATGAAGGAATACATGCACAAGATCTTGGGGTCGTGACTTTTCGAGATTACTAGGAACTGTTGTCTTCTTCCCGCCGCAGGTATAATTCATGAACCCTAGTTTTTGCCTATGGAGGGTTAGAACATGTTTATATCTATTTAACTTTTTATCGATTAATACGTACAACAAACTAGGGTCCTGGGAATCCCCAGTTCCATCAGATAGATATATGGATAGTACTACGTATGAATCCCATAAGCCAATTGCATTATTATGTGGTTATCTTTTGCGATTAATTGGTATCATATGTGATATAACCTATGTTAAAACCTTCGAGGACTAGTGAGCACTATTGAAAGATTTAGAAAGTTATTATCTATTTAGAAGTTACACATTTTGATGTTAGTGGTTATCGAATTTAGATACTCATTGGGATGTCATGTATGTAATCGTCTTCTAGACTATTCCATTTTATTTTTCTAGTTATTCAAAATTATCCGTTTTCCTTAAACGTTGTTCCATCTTCATCATGTTATCGTAATAAGAAAATTCATCTGCCTTCTCAACCCTGCCAACCCTTGTAGAGCCTAAAACTCAAGTTGCGCCATGTTTTATCACCCAGCAATCAAGTTGCGCCCCAAAACTCAAGCTGTGCCATTGATTATGTTATGCCTGACATCAGACTACGCCCAATCTATATTAAGCCCAGGCCTACGTGGCATTTGACATTTAATTGCCATCATTGCCAGACAATACTGACAGTTGACAGCACAGTAAACGAAGGAAATCTCTTTGAATCCCTCAAAATGTGCCGTTCGAGGAGATTTAATTGACAGCTGTCCTGCACATCTTGTTAGTTGCGTCTAGGCGCAATCTAAACAAATTCCTTAGTTGCGCCTAGGCGCAATCTGAACAACTTCTTCTCAAAAGTTGCCACGTGCCTAGGCGTAATCTGGATAAAGTTGTTGACTGAAGCTTGCGGAACCTGATAAAGTTGAGACAACTTTTATTTCAAAAGCAGGATGACGTGGCGCATATGCCACTAATCTCTCAAAACGTGTCCACTATTATGTACACGACCACGCGCATCTCAATCACATGATGCCATGCGCATCTCAATTATATGATGCGACGTGCATCTCAATCATCCGAAAGAATATGTTAATTTTTTGGACTAACAAATTATGAGATGTGAAATTTTTTATTTTTGTATAGTTTTACTGCAAACAATTTGAGAAGTCATTGTGCTATGAACAAAATTGGAATTAGTTAAGTTTTGTATAGTTTTATTTTTGTATAGTTTATGGATTTCTGTAGCATCTCTACTATAATTAGAATTAGTTATTAGTTAAGTTTGACAATTTGGATGACTCTGTCATCACTTGCTTTTGGATCTATTTATTATGTACTTATGGAACTCTTAGCATGAGTTCTTTCAGCAATAACAGGGACTGGCATGTGAGTATACAACATATATATTCCAGCAGACAATAGATACTTGTGGGATTTTAGTAAAAAGTTGAATACCCCAGCACCAGAAAATATCCTTTGCATTGGAAAACATCAGAGGCATCTAAAATACTTCTACCTTGATCCCACTAGTGATGATAAATAAGCTCCTAAAAAGGTCAAAGATTTTAGTCAGTCTTGCCCAATTTTACTTTCAAAGCATGCTTAAATCAAGGAAACTTCAATAATAGGTAAGATATTCGTTTTGTTATGATTTGCTTTGTGGTTCAATATTGTTGTTTTTCTCCTTTATCGTTGATGGCTCGCAACATATGACATTTAAAGTTCTGTTACTTGTATTAATATATTTGATTGCAAACTTGTATCAAGTAGCAACAAAATGAGTATCATATACTTTTATCTTAAAAGTTCTGGTTAAAAAGTTAACAATACTGACTACTGCTGTCACAATTTCTGTTGTTCTTGGTCTGTTGTAATTGCTCCATTTTAACACCATTTGGAGTTGCAAATGCACTATTTTCTCACACAGTTAGAGTCCGATAAAGCTAATTACATTGTAATTTCAAATGCAGCATTATGTCACGCATCCAGGAATATGACTTCCTACTGACTGTTAAGCATAACTATCAACATAGCGAATCAGAATCACATCCACCACAAGAATGGTAAATAGGACATTTTAAGAAGCATGACCAAACACACTGTCGTTCACATATATTCTGAGAAGAAATCATAAAAGCCAACAAATAACTCAAGTGTAAGTGATGTATACTTTGTCGTTCACATATATTTATGACTTGGTCCTGCAGTAACAAATAAATGATTGACAACTTGTTTATTATCTCTACCTATAATGAGTTGAATTATTACTTTGTTTTACCATGAGTTGTATAACTATGTCATGTATTTTGGAGTCTTGTGTCATGTTTAGTACATGTCTGACATGATGAACACAAGCATTGTTCCAAATTTTAGTAGTTCTTGTGCTTTCCGTCACTCATGTCTTTCACGTCCTCACCTATTTTTGAGAGTTTTTGTGCTAATGCAGTCTTCGTACACTGATACAAAAATTTTGTTTCCTGATTTTTTCTCTATACAGGTCATGGTAACTTAGATAACTTGAGGCTTGTGGAGCAGTTCTAGAAGCAAGCACGTGGTGCAGCCTCTACTACTTGAGGCTTTTGGATATGCAACATTTTGGATATATGTATAGAAATAATTAAACGCTGACTACGCTGTTAATGTTTAATTTTGGAGAAATTATGAAGGATTTTTAATGTTCTTGACAGTGAAATTAATGAATTTACTTATGTTCGAAATTCATTCTGTGATTGATTCGTCGAGAAGCATTTAAATTTTTGAATACCCGCATTCTGTGTCTATATGCAATAGATATCAGTAGCATTCTGTATATCTGTAATGCTATTTTAATGTGCTGCAATACTATTCTGATGTGAATTGTTTTTTTACACTAATGCATTCTGCAATAGCATTCTGACATGCTATTGGTGCACATATAATAGCACGAAAGAAACGCTATAAAAAACCAATTTGCATCGAAAAGCTATTAACAAACAATAACATACAGGAACGCAATTAAACATCAACAGTGTTCACGAACGCCGTAAATAACTTATAGCGCTAACTAACGTTATTATGAAACTATAGCGTTCGTAAATGCTATGTAAACTCTATAGCATTTGTCACTGCTATAAAAAGTCTATAGCATTCATGGACGCTATAGTTACTCAATAGCGTTCAAGAATGCTGTTACTTTTCTATAGCGTTCTTAAATGATATAATGCTGGTATAGCGTTCTTAAATGCTATAACCTGTCTATAGCGCCATGGAACGCTATAATCCATCAATAGTGTTCATGAATGCTATAACTTTATAGCGTTCTTGTACATGGGACAATTATAGTAGGGGCATTTATAGCGGACAGAATACGCTATAATAGGCATTCTACAGCATTCTGAGCAAGCTATCGTATCCCATATCTATTGTAGTGTGTACCAAATGATACTCTGGTGATCCATATCAAAGGACGTACTTCCTGTCCTCAGTCTTCCAAACTACTGACTATATACCTTCCATCTCACAAGAAGCAGCCTCCTGGTGATCGTCAGGAACAAAGGGAGCTCACCTCTTCTGAGCCGCTTGTAATCGACCTTCATCGTAAGAAGCCCCCTCCTTCTCCTCACTCTTCTTCTCCCCCTCTTGTCATCAATTTGACTAAGCCTGCTAAGGCTAAAGGTCCTGTTGTAAATGATGGTGTAAAAATCAATAAAGCTTCTCCTTTGCAGCATACTGAAGTCTCTTACTATACTCAATGTTATTTGGATATGCTTGATAACTTTAAACCACTTACAATAGGAGTCGTATCATCTCTACGAAATGTAGTATCATTGAATCCAATAAAAGAATCGTACTTCTTAGTACCATCTCGAAAGAAAGATGAAAGGCCCATACTTTTTAATAAAAGAGAAGAACAAAAAGTCATGCTCTATAATGATAATAGAGATGATACAGGAAACTACAATTACGTCGCTATAGTCCACAATCCAAAGCAATCATCCGTTAAATGGGCTATAATTTCAGATCAGGTCTCAATAGCGACAAATAAAGACGAACTCCCTTTCGTATTTTTGTTTAAAAAGGAAAATCACAACAATATCACAGTAAATCGAAGCGGGGTTTAGGCTATACTTCACCACTTCCAACTCCAGAATCGTCTGAATCTGATGAAGAAGAACGATCTAACTCCTCTGATTCTAGTTCATGGGATTCTGATACCAGCATTGGACATGTTCATCAGATAACAATATCTTCTAACATGGTGTCTGTCGAATTCTCGGAAGATGATGAAGATGACATTGAAGAAGCTCCTGAAGTAGACCCTTGGGCCCAAAAGATGGACAATCAGTAGGAATTTTGTTTTGAACAACGAGAGCCACCTACTGAGGATCAACTAGTCCAAATCGATGTTGGAGAGAACAACGTATCACGACCAATCTTCATTAGCAAAAATCTTCCTGAGGATGATAAGCAGGAACTAATTCACCTTATTCATGAATATATTGATGTCTTCGCCTAGAGTTATGAAGATGTGTCAGGATTAGATCCTCAAGTCGCGACTCATAAACTTAACATCTTGCCTAATGCCAAGTCAGTCAAACAACAGCAACGGCGATTCAAGCCTGAAATGATGGATACAATTGATGAAGAAGTTAAAAATCTTATAACTTGCGGTTTTAACAGAGAAGAACAGCATCCTGACTTGGTAGCCAACGTTGTACCAGTTTTGAAGAAGAGTGAAAAGGTTCGGGTTTGCATAGACTTTTGGGATCTCAATGATGCTTGCCCTAAAGATGAATTCTCTCTCCCAATTACTGATGTCATGATCGACAATACTTGTGGATTCGAACAAATTTCTTTCATGGATGGATTTTCTAGAAATAATCAAATTCGGATGAATCTGAAGATAAAAAACACACTTCATTCTGTACTCCTCGCAGAGTATACTGTTATACAGTTATGCCGTTCGGTCTTAAGAACGCGGGTGCAACTTACCAGCGGGCTATGAGTACTATCTTTCGAGATCATTTGCGAAAGACCGTCGAGTGCTATGTTGACGATATTGCTGTCAAAAGTCGTCTAAAGGAAGATCACATTCAAGATTTAAGAACTATTTTCAATCTAATGCGCCAGCATCAACTCAAAATGAATCCTACCAAGTCTTTCTTGGGTGTCTCTAGTGGTCAATTTCTCGAATTCGTCATTACCTCTAAGGGTATATACGTTGATCCCGAGAAGTTCAAAGCCATTCAAGAGATGCATCCTCCACGCAACCTAAAAGAGCTACGAGGATTCCAAGGTCGACTTGCGTACATCAGGCGGTTCATTTTGAATTTATCTGGACGTTGCAGACCATTTACTCAGTTAATGAAGAAAGGTGTATCTTTCATTTGGACAGAAGAATTTCAACGAGCATTTGACGACATAATGCGATATTTAAGAGTCCACCGGTTCTTGTACCACCGATCTCAGGAATACCCTTCTTGATGTATGTTCGCACAATGGATCATTCATTATGAGCTTTACTAGCTCAGAAAAACAAAAAAGGTCATGAACAAGCCATCTACTACCTTAGCCGGACAATGATTGGAGCTGAACATCGTTATAGTCCAGTGGAGAAAGAATACTTATCCTTAATGTTTGTCGTTCAAAAGACGAGACATTATATCATCGGCCAAACCATTCATGTTATATCCTGAGTCAATCCTCTGCGGTTCCTAATGAAGAAGCCAAGTACACTCAATTCCAGGCTTGCTACATGGGCTATATTATTAGCACAATACGATATGGTATATGTTCCTTAAAAGTTTGTAAAAGGCCAAGCACTTGCTGACTTCTTAGCAGCTCATCCTGTCCCTGAAACATCTAAACTCTATGATGAAATTCCAGATAAGACATTGGAATTAAATTTAATCTCAGAAGAATTTTCTACTTGGCGGTTATTCTTTGACGGAGCATCTAGAATTGGACCTGGAGGTACTTTTGTTGCTGGAGTAGGAATTGTTCTTGTTTTACCAGATGGATTAGCTATTCAGAGGGCTTATTCCTTAGACGAATGATGCTCCAACAATATTGTAGAATACAATGCCTTGCTCATCGAACTTCAATTAGCCAAACAACTGGATATTGAATATATCTAAGTATATGGTGATTCTAAACTGATTATTAATCCGGTTAGAGGCATATATAAAGTTTGACATCAAGATCTGGTACCATATCATGAAGCGGCAATCAGAATAGCTTCCTCGTTCAAAGGGTTCTTCATCGAACATGTAAGACGAGCTTGTAACACAGAGGCTGATGCTTTAGCTAACCTAGCTGCGGTATTGGCAGTTCCAGTCAAAAGACAACAAATGGTTGTTATTTCTAATAAAGAATTATTTTGTGTTGAGAACAACCATAACATTGAATTCAGTAATTCAATTGAAGTCAATGTCATTAGCGAGGACTGGAGAGCACATTTCATTGATTTTGCAGTACATGACATATTGCCAGAAGATCCTAAGGAAGCTGCAAGTATTCATCGACGATCGCTTCGATTCTATTATAATCATACTACTAAAACTCTCTATCGAAGAACTTTTGATGGATTACTTTTGAGATGTCTTACTGGTGATAAAGCAAAGCAGATATTACACGAAGCTCATGATGGCGTTTGTGGAGCACATCAGCCTGGTCCTAAATTACAGGATCGTATTCGACGTATGAGCTTATGTGTTTTGAAGAAGCTTGTCAACCAAACTTCTGCAAATATTAACAAAACAAGAAAAGTTAGTAAAATCTATCGACAGTGTGCACCGATCAACAGGCACATATCAACAATGTACACCGATCAACAGGCGCATATTAACAGTGTGCACCGATCAACAGGTGCATATCAGCAATGTGTGCCGATCAACAGGCGCATATCAATAGTTTGCACCTCTAACTGAAGTCAGGCACTAGATTGCAGTGCGTGCCTCTTCTCAGAATTTCAGGCACACGTCTACAACATGCGTCTCATTTCTACAAATTATCGCCTATCTTCAAAATAGTTTTTGTATAAAACGGCACAAGTTAAACACAATTCATGAATGACGCTCATGTATAGAAACAACTGGTTCTTTGTTGGAACTTATCATCAAAATCAACTATGTTTGGGTGGAAGCTCGTCGGTGATGTAAAGTGTGGCAAACCAACATCCGAAGATGCAGTATACAGAAGAATAACATCAAATTTTGGTGGCACAGAAAGGCTCACAAACATTAAACTCTTAACCGCCAAGGAGATTCTGCGAAGAACCATCACCATCAACAGAAAGAAGCAATAAAAAGAAAGAGTTCACGGACATTTTTGATGTCTCATATTAGTTATTTAAAGAGTTTGAAAGATGAGAACGGATGCATCATTTTGGGAGCCTATCTCGGAAAAACTTAAACGAAAGGAGCTCAAACCACACGAAGACTGTCACGTGTTCTTCTAAAAACAGTAAACATTTGAGTTGGTCAAAATGGCGCCTCGACACGTGCCACTGAGAAGATCACACAAAAAGATTTGCAGAAGGGCGCCAGAAATAAATTTTCCATTCTTTTTCTTACATAAAAAGAGGGAAAACAAGTCCCTATAAAATGAGTCGCGCAAAAGACAAAAAAAATATATGGCACCCCTACAAAAACTATTACTTTTTCTCGTTTTCTTCACCAGCTTGGCTAAGAGAAGTGCCCAACTCGTGCATATCACGAATCCCTGAAGGACGCATCAGGCGAAGAAATCCTTCTGCGTCACCGCGCTCTTCAGAAGAAGACGAAGGAACAAAGACTGCTGGGGTCAATCCAAAGTATTCTAAGGGATTATTTGCACGAAGTGATTGGTCAGCTTCGGACAGGATTGTAGGCACAGTGTCAGGCCTTGTCCCCTGAGCTTTCACTTCGGTGTTAACGCTGGTCGCCATCTCCTTCTTCTTAGGTGCCATGGAAGTACAGAAGTGAAGAAGGAATACAAGGATCTCCCTCTATATATATAATCAACCAGATCTTCATATTCCTCATGGGAAACCGAAAATCATCAATATACTCAGGAAGACGAAGAGGTGATCGAATGTTTTCGAAAAGAAATTTATTACGACGGTTGAGCATTGACTGGCGCAATCTAAATAAAACTAGCATAATTCAAAATATTCCAAATCTTTAAAGTATGCTTAAGTTTCGAAAACTTTGAAGGGGGTCATGTAGAGCCTAAAAATCAAGTTGTGCCATATTTTATCACCCAGCAATCAAGTTGCACCCCAAAATTCAAGCTGCGTCATTGATTATGTTGCGCCTGACATTAGACTGCGCCCAATCTACATTGCGCCCAGGCCTACGTAGCGTCTGACATTTAATTGCCATCATTGCCTGACAACACTGATAGTTGACAGCACAGTAAATGAAGGAAATCTCTTCAAATCCCTCAAAATGTGTCGCTCGAGGAGATTTAATTGACAGCTGTCCTGCACATCTTGTGAGTTGTGCCTTGGCACAATCTAAACAAATTCCTTAGTTGTGCCTAGGCGCAATTTGAACAACTTCTTCTCAAAAGTTGCCACGTGCCTAGGCGCAATCTGGATAAAGTTGTTGACTGAAGCTCGTACAACCTGATAAAGTTGAGACAACTTTTATTTCTAAAGCAGGATGACGTGGCGTACATGCCACTAATCTCTCAAAATGTGTCCACTATTCTGTACACGACCATGCGCATCTCAATCACATGATGCAACGCGTCTAAATACAGTTAGTACACGATTGAATAACCGAATGAAAGTTGGCGCAAGATAAGGTTGGCGCATCCTAATGTGGCGCAGTTTAGCCTCGCGTATATCAGAATAACTGCTAAAACAGTTATTTTCAGAACTCTATAAATAGAGTTTCTAATCATTGTTGAAGCATCACAGAGATCAAGTACTCTTGTAAAATTGCTGCTGTATTCTCCAGAGGCTCTAGTCTTCAAGTTTACATAGTTCAAGGGATAAAGTGATCGTCTTCTGATCCGATTCCTATAGTTGTACTTCCCCAAAATTCAAATTGTACTCTTGTATAGGGGTGGACACGGGTCGGGCCAGGCCCAAATTTGTTGGACCCGGACCAGACCCGTTACTTGTTGGGGCGGGACGGGACGGGTCCAAAAAATATTGGACCCGGACCGGACCCGACCCGTTTTAAACGGGTCTGAAACGGGTCGACCCGCGGGTCCAAACGAGTCCAAAAAAATTTTAAAAAATTTTATAATAGTAAACATTTACATATGTTATATTGTCTATAAGAATAAAACAAGTCTAATATTTTCCCAAACTTCTAGAATTTGTTTAGTAAACAATAAGATATTCTATTATGTATAGTATCACTACCACATTTCTAGATTGAGGATATTTTTGTCATTTTTGAGGTTATTTGAATTTATTATAATTTATTTGAATTTATGGGAATTTTTAGGATTTATTTTGAAATTATTTGAATGATGGTTGACTAGGTTGACTTTGACTAGCATTGACTTTGGTAGACTAACCTAGAAGCTAATCCTAGTTGTGTTTGGACTTGGTTAGGTCATGTAACCCTAGTTAGACTAGAGTTAACCCATGGCTAGTTATTAGACTCAAGTTAACCATACAATAGATAAGTCATAAGCCATGACTTATGGTTGAAACCATTAATTAGCAACTTAGCCCATAGAACCCCAAAGCCCATTAGCTATTGCCAAACCCTAACCCTAACATTAGTTGGCCGGCCACACTAGCCTAGGGAATCCCACCCTATAAATACTCTCCTCCATTAGGGCTAGCCTCTTTAGGAAAGTTCATTTGGAAAGAGAGGTTTGTTTCAACTTCATTAATTCATAGAAATTCTATTTTAATTCCTTTTTCCCTCAAACAAATTGCAATAGGTTCTAATTTAGGAATTCTTGCTGTTGGTATATTTTATTCTCAGTTTGTTAGCAATTTGGTGAAGTTGGGGAGCAAGGAGACACACCTCTCTTTGGAGCTTTCTTTGGTTTTTGACACCTATAGGTAATTCCTCCAAATCTCATTGAAATTACTGTTATTAATGCATATTGACCTAGACATAGGTTTCCCCTAGCTAACCCTAGAAATTCGTGACATTTTGTGTCCATTTCGTGTCCTAAATGGACACGTATCAGTCTACTAGTGAAGGTGTTTGATAAAATGCCCCAAAGGGGATTTCGATTTGTTTTTAGGAAAGTGTTTGAATAGAATTTAGTGTTTTTGTGTGACTTATGGATTCCTTTTGGTCTGAGGGTGTCTTCGTGTCGTGTCGTGTCAGGAATTGGACACGAACACAGTCCCGCACGCGGCTACAGTATTCCCCTGCTACTCGGGATGATTTTCTCAGCGGACACGGCGACTCTGTCACGCCCCGACTCACCGAATCGGTCGCCATCGCCTTGACTCGATATAAATCGATCCCCACGGTCGGGACGTGATGTCGTGCAAGTGTTTATTGGACTTGCACAAGGCAAGGATGTGCAATTAAAATTTTCTTATGTCTCGACGCGTTGAAATTAAACAGTACAGAGAGTTGAAAACATAGCATAGGAAGAAATTTAGCTTTTCATTCATAAACTTGCAAAGTATGTGCAAGGTCATTCTTACATTACATATGCCGTTGCGGCTACAACTTGAAACACACAAAAGAAAAACTCTCGACAAGCTTGTCCTGAAATAATCCTTGTCGTTCCATACATTCACGCCCCTTTATACATTTGAACAAAGCCTTCAATCTGAGTTGGGCTTCAAAATACTTCAAAATAGGAGAGCTTCGTGCCGCCTCCCGTTCTTCAGCTTCAGGTCTAGTCTCGAGCTCCCGCAGCGCGCTCGTTACCTGGGGAGTTGGGGGTTAGCACACTTGCTAGTGGATGGGACGAACCCACTCGTCTAAACCGACACTGCTTATTAAGGATTCTAGCATACGAAGTGATCTTTCTACTTAGAACTATATGAATTGAAATTCATTTCGAAGGCACATTTTATAAGATAATGCATAACAAATTTCCACGTATTTTTACCACGGCCGTGCTCCTTTCCTGCACAAGATATACATGATACTTACCACCTGCACAAGACAATAGGTGAGCATGCAATCTATCCTATATGCGGTCATTGGTGATATCGACACCATGAAGGACGATTACGTAGCCTTGCGATGCGCCCTCCAGTCCAGGTAGCGAACCTAACTGGAGGTCTCGCAATGCCTCGCGCCAAAGCACGATTTCCATAATTTCCTTCTAGGCCGATTCGGTCCCAGGGCCCCGGGTACCGTCTCGAGGAAAGCTCACCTTGTGCACAAGTCGTCATTGACCATGCGAATGTATGAACAGTTTAATATGTATGAAGTAAATTGCATAACGTAACCAATATTGAATCACATAAACATTTCTACTCGTGCAAGGGACCTTTTCCCCAAAATCGTACGTTCTGATTTAGCATCCCGTAGGCACCAAATTCTCCGAGGCATGATGTACCGCCACCAAGGTTTTTATCGTTGTGTTTTGCATGGCATGAAATATATTCTATCTCTTTCTTAGAACTTTATCTTTTCCCTACTTAGTGTGAACTTATAGATTTGGAGTTAACTTCTCTAGGTTGATATATTATCCCAAGCTCTTGATCTTAGTGGCAAGCATACATCCCGTTAGCATCATCGATTTGAACGTTGAACTTTAAGAATTTAGTTGGCGGGAAGGAGTAGAAAAGAAGGGGCCGAAGAACCACCCACCTAAGAAGATTGTGCCGAGAGTAGGAGAATGCTTTACGACAGTCAAGCGTCAGTTACACGAACTCCTGCAATGGCATTAGCATCGAATTAGAACCCTTCCTTCAATCCTTCCTTCGAAATTCCCAAAGACGCATTCAGAAATCGACGCGAAAGCACAATATCAAATCCACGCAACAATTCGTTCAGAAAGCCAAGAAAACCAATAAAACCAACGGCAGACGGGTTGCGTCGCTCTCTTTAGAGTTCCTTCGCCAAGATGCCGCCTACCGCATCTAGGACTTATTCCAACAGTAGTCGATCCATTAGTTGGAACGGTACTCACATCACTATCAATTTTATTGATGCCATGGTTTTTGTATATCAAACTCGTCGCCGAGTCAGACTAGCCATCTATGTTCCCGACCATGTCTGACTTGGCACGAGCCTATTACATAGTGCTTCGCTCCAACGGGAGCGGGGCACTACATAATATACCACTAAGAAAAAGTTTCGACCCGAAACTTAAGAACAAGGGTCTGACCTTTGTCGGTGAAAAGTGAAGGGTACTTCTCCTTCATCTCCGCCTCTATTTCCCACGTCGACTCCTCAACGGAATGGTTGTGCCAGAGTACGCGAACCAAGGACATCGATCGGCTCTGCAGGATCTTTTCTTTACGGTCCAAGATTTGTATGGGCTCCTCCGAGTATGATAGATCGGCACGTAGCTCCAACTGATCGAAACTAACCACATGATTTGGGTCATCCACGTACTTCCGAAGTTGGGAGACATGGAAGACGTCGTGCACTTCGGCCAGCGCAGGAGGTAGCACGATCCGATAAGCAACGGTCGCCACTCTTTCGAGGATCTCGAAGGGTCCTACGAATCTCGGACTCAGCTTGCCTTTTACCCCGAATCGCATGACGTCCCGCATCAGCGTCACCTTCAGAAACACATGGTCCCCAACCAAGAACTCTAACGGTCGTCGACGAGTATCTGCATAACTCTTTTGTTGACTCTGAGCAATACAGACCTATCTCGAATCATGTGAACTTTCTCGACGGCTTGTTCGACTAGTTCTGGCCCGAGGACCTGTCGCTCCTCGACTTCGTCCCAACAAATTGGAGATCGATACTTCCTCCCGTAAAGCGCCTCATAGGAAGCCATTTGGATACTCGATTGATAACTGTTGTTGTATGCGAACTCCACGAGCGGCAAGTGCGTGCCCCAACTAGTCTTCAAATCTATCGCGTACAGGCATAGCATATCCTCCAGAATCTGATTCACTCTTTCTGTCTGGCCATCGGTTTGCGGGTGGTACACGGAGCTAAGGTTCAACTTAGTGCCCAGCGCCGCCTGTAGACTCGTCCAGAAAAGTGATAAGAATCGCCCGTCTCTGTCCGAAATAATTATGGCAGGTACCCCGTGCAGTCTGACGATCTCGTGGAGATAAATCTGAGCTAACCGATCGACCCTCCATGATGACTTAATAGCGATGAAATGAGCGGATTTGGTTAAACGATCGACAATGACCCAAATCGCATCATTTTCTCGCGATGTCTTCGGAAGGCCCATGATGAAATCCATAGAGATGTCGTTCCACTTCCATACTGGAATGTCGAGGTTCTGTAGCTCTCCGCCTGGTCCTTGATGCTCGGCCTTCACCCGTTGACAAGCCATGCACTGTGACACAAACGTTGCCACGTCTTTTTTCATGCCGTGCCACCAAAAGGTCGTGCGCAGGTCCTTATATATTTTGGTACTCCCGGGGTGCAATGAGTACTTCGTATAATGGGCCTCCGTCAAAATCTCCTTTCTAAGTTTGGTATGGTCCGGCACGCATATCCTCCCCTTCATCCGCGTCATTCTGCCCTCGTCCACCACAAAGTCGGTCGCCTTTCCCGTCGAAATCAGCTCGCACATCTTCTTCAGGAATGGGTCGTCCTTCTGTGCGATCTTTATCTTGTTGTGCAAGCTCGACTCAAGGTACAATTGAGCCAATCGTGCTCCACGGTAATGGATTCGGAGTTCGATACCCATCTCTGCTAAGTCTCGCTGTATGTTACGGTTGATAGACAAGCACCCAGCGAACATTCTACTCAAGGCGTCCGCTACGACATTTCCCTTACCTGGCATGTACTCGATAGTCAGATCATAGTCTTTAATAAGTTCGAGCCAACGTCGTTGCCGTAAGTTCTGGTCCCGTTGAGTGAAGATGTATTTGAGGCTCTTGTGGTCCGTATAGATGCGGTAAGCTACACCATAAAGATAGTGCCGCCATAGCTTCAACGCGAACACAATGGCCGCTAACTCAAGGTCATGCGTAGGATAATTCTTCTCGTGTTGCTTCAATTGTCTCGAAGCAAACAAAATCACCTTATCCTTTTGCATAAGCACGCATCCCAAACCCGTCCACGATGCATCGCTAAATATTTGAAACCCTTCTGGCCCGTCCGGAAGTGCAAGGATCAGCGCTGAGATGAGCCGTTTGTTCAACTCTTGGAAGCTCGATTCGCAGGCGTCGTTCCACTCGAATGCGACTCCCTTCTGGGTGAGGCGAGTCAGAGGCGATGCAATTTTGGTAAAATATTTCACGAATCTACGGTAGTAGCCTCCCAAGCCGAGGAAACTTCGGATGTCGCCTGCTGAGGTATGCCGCTTCCATTCGACTATTACTTCAATTTTCTTTGGGTCCATCGTGACGCCTTCCGCTGAGACAACGTGCCCAAGGAACGTCACGCTGCTCATCCAGAACTCGCACTTGCTTAGCTTAGCATAAAGTTGGTGTTCACGCAGAGTCTGTAGCACCGTCTTCAAATGTTCCACGTGCTCGTCCTTGCTCTTTAAATATATGAGAATGTCATCGATGAATACGACGACAAATTTGTCTATGAACGGTCGGAACACCCGTTTCATTAGATCCATGAACGCGGCAGGAGCATTGGTCAAGCCGAAGGGCATAACTAAAAATTCGTAGTGACCATATCGAGTTCGGAAGGCAGACTTCGACACATTCTCGGACTTGATCTTAAATTGATGGTAGCCTGAGCGAAGATCAATCTTGGAAAATACCGTCGCCCCTTGCAGCTGGTCAAACAAATCATCTATCCTCGATAACGGGTACTTGTTTCGTACCGTGTCTTTGTTGAGTTCCCGATAATCGATGCACAGCCGCATCGATCCATCCTTCTTCCTCACAAACAATACTGGGGCACCCCACGGGGATACACTAGGGCGAATATATCTCCGATCTAGTAACTCTTGTAGTTGTGCCTTCAGTTCCTTCAGCTTTGCCAGCGCCATTCGATAAGGTGCTTTGGATATCGGTCGGGTGTCCGGGAAGGTGTCGATGCTGAATTCTATCTCTCGGTCTGGCGGCATCCCTGGCAATTCGTCTGGGAACACATCAGGAAATTCTGCCACGACTTCAGTCTGGGCCGTGCTTGCAATCTCCGTTCTCGTGTCTCGAACTGATGCTAGGTACCCGCTCCGCACGAATAGGAGAACTCAGTTTTACCCGGAAGGTGGAACACAACTCTCTTCTCCGTGCACTCGATCGTTGCGTGGCATGCACCCAACCAATCCATGTCGAGGATTATATCGTACTCCTTGACATCGAGGACGATAACTTCCAAGGATAGATTCCTTCCTCTGATACAGATGTAACCATCCCTACAAATTTGAGTGGCAGGCATATCTACTCCCGATGGAGTGCTAACGCTAAGATTCATATCTAAAGGTTGCATAGGTAGTTCATTTTCTTTTACAAAGTCGACAGATATGAAACTATGCGTAGCACCCGAATCGAACAATACTCTAGCAGGCATATTTTTATAGAGTAGTATACCTGTCACGATAGTGTCGGACGCATAGGCTTCGTCCCGAGTCAGTACGTAGACTCGGCCTTGCACCCTTTGGCGATTTTGTGGGTTCACGGGCACCGCGTTTGTGCCATGGGCGGGAGGCACCCTGTTCTGGTTCTGGACGTCCCTTGGTAGATGTTGGTTCGCCCTCTCCATGCGACAATCTACTGCCTTGTGACCTTGCTGGGCACACTTGAAGCATCCCCCTCGACAATCGACCGCTAGGTGTCCCATCTTGCCGTAGCGATGGCACTGTATGCCTGGGTGAGGCCCCCGATACTCGGACGTGTTCTGGTGCTTTGGCGCACCAGATCCTCCCGTGTCGTGAGGACACTTGTTGAAGTTGTTGCGGATGCTTGATCCGCCCTTCTGCGATGCTCGATCGAAGACTCATTCACTATCAAGGGCGGCGTTATATGATTCCCTGTACGTCTGGCATCTCTGGTTTATGACGTCCCGACGCAAATCATCGTTCAGGCCTTGCTGGAAGCGCTTGCACCACGCCTCTATGTTCGGCAGAAAAGCCCCGACAAACTTTGCAAGCTTCGCGAACTTTGCATCGTAGTCTTCAACGAACAAGTTTCCTTGCAACAGATAGTCAGGCGGCATGGAGTCCCTGTCAGTATTGTGTCAGACAGAGATACCCGTTTTACATCATATTTTTGGAAGAGCTTACAACATAGCCTGGGTACCAAATTAAGATTTAGCACGACTTACATCCCCAGACAGACGGGCAATCAGAAAGAATAATTCAGACTTTGAAAGACATGTTGCGAGCTTGCACTCTGGATTTTGGAGGATCTTGGAAGAGCCACCTACACTTAGTGGAATTCTCATACAATAACAGTTATCAAGCCAGTATCCAGATGGTGCCATTTGAAGCACTATATGGTAAGAATTGTAGGTCGCCACTGGCATAGGATGATATTGGGGAGAGGAAGATGCTAGGCCCGAAAATAATTGTCCAGACCGTTGAAGTGGTTAAGGGAGTTAGAGAGCGACTTTGAGTTACGTAGGATCGGCATCGTCATTGGGCGGACCAGCATCATAGGCCGCTAGAGTTTTCTGTTGGGGACCACATGTTCTTGCGGATCTCACCTACCCGTGGGGTCATTAGGTTTGGCGTTCGCGGGAAGTTGAGTCCGCGGTACGTGGGCCCATTTGTTATTCTTGATAGGATAGGCGATGTTGCTTATCGCTTATCCCTTCCACCTTCGTTACGAGAGGTGCATGACGTATTTCATGTATCTCAGTTGCGAAGGTGGACCCAAGCCATATCCTTGATCATTCTGAGCTGGTTGTTGGCACCAACCTATCTTACGAGGAACAGCCTGTGTCCATTTTGGACCGAAGAGAGAAGATATTAAAGAATCGAACAATTAGTCTTATCCGGGTTGCTTGGGGTCATCACTCTTTAGGGGAGTCAACGTGGGAACGTGAGGATGATATCCGATCACAGTATCCGCACCTGTTTGACTCACAAGGTATATCTCTCTCTGTATACCTTGATTGTCTTAACTCCTCATGCTTGTCACCTTATGAGTAGAATTGCTTGATATCGTAGATTGTTAAATATAGATACGCTACTTGCTGTTATCATTGTTGAATAATTGCTTACTCAATTTACTTGTATTTAGATTAGTTTAGCTTTGACGTTTCTATCCTGCTTGGATCTGAAATTCCGAGGACGAAATTTTTCTAAGGAGGGTAGAAATGTCACCTCCCGTTCCCAGAAAACGTATTCTAAATACATGTACTACTGGAATGTATTCATTTAATATTTATCATGTATTGTTCTGTATTTAAATTCCTTTAATTTCCTGCTAATTATTTTCTGCATTTTATTTCTGTATTTTATTTCTGTATTTTATTTTCTGCTTTTATACTCTGCTTTAGCTTTGTTTTGGGTTCGGCTTGAATTGGTTTAATTATGTTGGTTCATCATGAACCGAAACAAACCCCCACCTACCACCACCCCTTCATTAAAGCCTAAACCCTTTCTCTCTCTCTTCATTACTTCTTCTCTTTACTCTTCTTCTTTCTCATAACTCTTCCATCAACCTAGAAGAGATAGGCAAGTGCCAACTTGTTTCTTGATGGATCTCCATTTTTGTTGTTCTATTGTCTTCCTCTCAACATTCTAAGATACTTTAGTGCTTGGCATTTTTAATTTCTATAGCTAAATTCTTCTAGATCTAAGTTTATAGTATTTTTGGATTTCTTGCATTTTGATCTATTTAACATTGTTATTTCCAAGTTTTGATGGTTCTATGTTGTAGAGAATTTCGTTCTACCCCATTTTGACCTATGGAAGTCCAAATTTGGACTTACGGTGAAGGTTTTATGGAGCTTGGAAGCCAAGGGTTCCATGACCATCCTTCTCAGGTTTTCTGAGAAGATGGGTCCCCACTTTCTCAGCCGCATGAGATTTTATTTCTCAGCGACGTGAAACCTTTATTTCCCAACAGCATGAAATCTTTATTTCCTAACCGCATGAGAAATCTTTATTTCTCAGCCGCATGAGATTTTTATTTCCCAGCCGCATGAGATTTTTATTTCCCAACCGCATGAGAAATCTTTATTTCTCAGCCGCATGAGATTTTATTTCTCAGCCGCATGAAATCTTTATTTTCCAACCGCATGAGAAATCTTTATTTCTCAACCGCATGGAATTTTATTTCCCACAGCCGCATGAAATCTTTATTTTCCACAGCCGCATGAAATCTTTATTTCTCAGTCACGTGAAATCTTTATTTCCCAACCGCTTGAAATATTTATTTCTCAGCCGCATGAAATATTTATTTCCCTGCCGCATGGAATTTACTTCCCAGCCGCATGAGATTTTTATTTTCCAACCGCATGAAATCTTTATTTTTTACAGCCGCATAAAATCTTTATTTCTCAGTCACGTAAAATCTTTATTTCCCAACCGCATAAAATATTTATTTCCCAGCCGCATGAAATATTTATTTTCCAGCCGCATGGAATTTATTTTCCAGCCGCATGAGATTTTTATTTCCCAGCCGCATGAAATTTTTATTTTCCAGACGCATGAGATTTTTATTTCCCAACCGTATGAGATTTTTATTTCAATAATTGATCATGAGATTAATAATTTATCATGCGTTCCTAAATGGAACTAAGAGACTGGCTAGTCGTCTTATTGAATTAAATGGAATAAGACACGTTCATATTTGCAATCGATTGACCAATCCCGAATATTGACATATAGATACATACAGGCTACAATTTATTTATTTATTTTACGAAAGCAGCATGTGTACTTTATGGTCAAGGTATGATTATTCCGTGGTTAGTTTTAATTGTTGCATTACGCTATGTAAGACCTACAACCTAACCGCACGGGTATCGTTGTAGAGTTGGGCATATCGTACCATGTACGAAAGTACTCATTCTGAAATGACCATGATCCACGGTATGGGATTTTACTTAACATAGAGGCTACTAAGTTAAATAAAATAATGATAGCATGGAGAGAATGGATTCCCGAGTTCTTATATGGCAGCCCTCTTTGGGACTATTAGCGCCCAACAGGCCGACTGGTTCCCACAGATACTGCAAATCTGCCACACGGGCAGGGATCGGTGTCTGCTTATATTATTGTATATTGTATATTGATGACGGGCGTCCCGCTGGGACTCGTCTAATTCATGATTGGCGCAATTGATTGATTGGATAGACTAGCCTTGCTTGCCCATAGTAAGAACTGAAAAATCCTTATTGCATAATTCCAGGATAACTTAGGACTCACAGTAGTAAGCCGTAGGAGTTGGATGGCTGTTTAAGTTGATTTGTTTGTATACTGCACCTACTCTGTTACCTAACTGAGATGATCAGAGCGTTAGGACATGACGGACCAACTTCTGTCCTTGTTTGGTTGGGAGGTTGGTTCGAAGTGTCGTGATGTTACGTGAATCCCAGTAGCAAGCAGAGATCTATTATTATATTCTCTTATTTACTGGTTTAATTCCTCATATCGTGCTTCCTTGCGGTACTTGCTATTAGAGGTCTAACCTCTCTGGTTTTGCATGGCCAGATTTAGAGCCGGTTCCCGAGGACTCAGCTTACCTCTACCTCCAAGATGGTCAATACTAGAGAAATGATCGCAGGAGGACTCGAGTGGGTTCCTTACTTCCCCGCTCGTTTTGTTAATTACTATACATTTTGCCGTTTGGCACCGACATGTTGGTCGGATAGTCTTGCACTTACTTTTACATAATTGTAATTAAGTCAGACTGCAGCTGATAACAATTGTGTATACGTTGCTATATCATCTGGCTATATTTTGTAAAGCCAGATCTCAAGAACATTTTGACTAAGCGTTTGGGACGCCTTATTGCTTTATCTTAAATGTTCTCTGTTATTGCTTCTTGTTTGAATGATTGAGACATTAGATGTGAAGTGACCATAGCGAGACTTTCATGTAGCATGCACCCCCTTGTCTTTTAGACAGCATTGATCGTATTATACGGTATTCATCTACCCGTAATACGTAGCTGGCTGAGTCATTCCCCCGCTCTCCAGTATTCTGGTTCTGGGGCATGACAAGGTTTTAGTGGTGGCCCATGCAGGTCAGATTTCAGACTTGTAGGGTGTTTTAATTTATATGATGTCTCAATCACACATGTTCCCCCTTGATCTCATGATTCGTTACTCTCGACTCTAGCTTGACATTCCAGTATCCTTTGACTTCATTGATCTTTCCTGTCCGATCGTTTGATTGTTCTTTTGTCCCTTTTTTTAGGGGCACCTCGTCCGCATCTGTCAGGATTGGGCAACAATAATAAGGGAAACATGGGCAACCTGACTAGGTTGGTCAGCAACAAGGGCCAGTACTACCTCAAGAGACTATCCAAGAAGAAGTGATAGTGGAACCAGCAGCTGGGCCACAGTATCCGGAGGTTCCAACGCCACCGATAGTTCCACCGACCCCTGTGGAAGTGGACACACCAGCTCTTCTGGAGATCATGAGAGGGATGATGGCTACTCAATAACATCAGATGTTAGCCCAACAACGTATGCACGCTCAGTTACAAGAGCACAATGTACTACTTAACTAAGGATTGCAGACAGCTTTGGATAGAGGGGCAAGGACAGATTCAGGAGCGTCAGACAGGTTTTGTAAGTACAACTCCCGTCGTTTCGAAGGCACGGAGGATTCCATCTCAGCAGATGCATGGCTTAAGGATATTGAGGCTATTTTGATAGCCGCTAAGGTGCCGGCAGAAGAACGTGTGGATCAGGTGATGTTGTTACTTCAGGATCTCGCACGTGATTGGTGGGAATCAGAGGAGGTAGACATCAGACGTCCGGTGGCTTGGGACGATTTTACTGCAAGATTCAAGATAAAGTACTATAGAGTTGTGGCACAGTTTGAGCTACAACAGAAGTTTATCAACCTCAGACAGGCTGGCAAGACTATAGATGCTTATGCAGCAGAGTTCTGCAGATTGAGTAGGTTCGCCCCAGAGATGGTAGCAACAGAGAGCCAGAGGGCTATGAGGTTCCAGCAAGGGTTTCATCTTGAGCTCTTGCAATTGATAGAGGGGCACAATTACCAAACTTTTGATGAAGTATTGACGGTGACTCGAAGGCATGAGATAACCGTTCAGAGGATTACGGCAAGGACTGGAGGTCAGAAGAGATCACACAGTCAGATTGAAGGAGGAGGGGGAGCAGCACCCCCGAACAACAGCACCATCCCTTGGCGTTCGCATTCACGATGTGGCAATGCGAGGGCCAGCACCACCACCCAGGCAACAGCAGCAGCAGAGGAAGAACCAGCAACCCCCAGTAGGATGCACTTATTGTGGGAAGGTAGGACACACTAGAGATGTGTGTCGGACATTGAACGGACAGTGTTTGATATGTAGAAATTTAAATCATCGGGTTACCACCTGTCCCATGAATTCAAGGTCAGGAGGACCAGTACAACAATTTCTTGCTCTGCCAGTACCAGGGGCAGGACAGTATCGAGGACTAACGGTAGCAGTAAGACCGTTGGCACAGCGCCCGTTCATGACACAGGCTTAGATGTTTTGGCAGCAGGGACCGCCGATGCAGCAGCACCAGCATAGACCACCCCAGCATCATCAAGGAAGAGGCCAGCAGCAGCACCAGGCTAGGCCGCAGCATGGGAACCAACAAGGAGGTCGAGGGCAGGCATTCACTTTGTCCTTGGAAGAGGCATTGGCATCAGGAGATGTTGTGGCAGGTAACATTCTCGTCGCCTCATATCCTGCAGTAGCATTGTTTGATTCGGGAGCATCACACTCATTTATATCTGCACAATTTGTAACACGGCTAGGAATAGAATTCAAGGCATTGCCAGGAAGGTTAAATATACTCACTGGTAATGGGCTCGTAGGAGTTAGTAGAGTTATTCTAGCATGTAGCGTTGTAGTTTGCGGGCATTCCTTACCCGCCCGATTGATAGAATTTTCTGTTGAAAATTTCGACGTTATCTTAGGCATGGACTGGCTGAAAGACAGTCATGCGACAATAGATTATCGTAGAGGGAGTGTATCTTTTGATATTCCAGGCATGAAGCGGTTCACCTTAGGCAGATCAGTGGCAACTCAATAAGAGTAGGGAGTAGTGAAGGCAATAGAAGAAGTTCAAGTTCCGAAGGTAGTTGAAGAGTTTCTAGACGTATTTCCTGAAGAACTTCCAGGTCTACCACCGATTAGAGATATTAAGTTCAGTATAGAATTGGCACCTGGAACTAAATCGATATCAGATCGAGTTTACAGAATGGCGAACTCAGAGCAGGCGGTATATCAGCACATAGAGGAACTGAAGGAGAAGAAGTTCATCCAAGCTAGCATATCACCATGGACAGCACCAATGGTACTTGTAGGAAAGAAGGATGGGTCATCCAGATTGTGCATCGATTGTAGGAAGCTAAATACGGCAACAGTAAAGAACAAGTACCCACTACCCAGGATCGACGACTTGTTTGATCAGTTGAGCACAGCTAGAGTTTTCTCTAAGATAGATCTTCGGTCAGGGTATCATCAAGTGAGGGTTCGGAAGGAGGATATTCCCAAGACAGCATTCAGGTCGAAGTATGGGTATTATGAATTCTTGGTAATGCCGTTTGGTTTGACCAATGCTCCAGCAATATTCATGGATTTGATGAACCGTATCTTTATACCATACTTAGACCAATTTGTCGTTGTGTTCCTCGACGACATTCTAGTATACTCAGCTAATGAAGAGGAGCATGAAGACCACCACAGGAAAGTGTTGCAGGTTCTAAGAGAGAACCAGTTGTACGCCAAGCTCAGCAAGTGCGAGTTCTGGACGGATCGTATTTCATTTTTGGGTCACATCATATCAGGAGCTGGAGTAGCAGTGGATCCCAAGAAGGTAGAAGTCGTAGAGAGTTGGCCAGTACCCAAGACCGTAGCTGATGTACGAAGTTTCTTGGGATTGGCAGGATATTACAGAAGGTTTGTATCAGATTTTGCAAGACTTTCAGCGCCCATGACACGCTTGACACGGAAGGATGTGCCATTCGTCTGGTCGACAGAATGCCAGACATTATTTGAGAATTTGAAGCAGAAGTTGATATCAGCGCCTATTCTTACATTGCCAGTTGGACCCGGAGGTTTTACAGTATATTGTGATGCGTCAGGAAAAGGACTTGGATGTGTCCTCATGCTGCATGGGAAGGTGATAGCGTACGCATCTAGGCAACTTCGGGGCCACGAGAAGAATTACCCAACTCATGATTTAGAGTTGGCGGCAGTAGTATTTGCTTTGAAGCTATGGAGGCATTACTTATATGGTGATCGAGAGGACATGTACACAGACCACAAAAGTCTGAAGTATTTTTTTACTCAGAAGGAACTGAATATGAGGCAGAGAAGATGGTTGGAGTTGATTAAGGACTATGACGTGGAGCTTCAGTATCATCCAGGCAAGGCTAATGTGGTAGCAGACACCCTTAGCAGGAGAGGCGGTGCATTTATGTTGACAACACAAAACCATATTTTAGAAGACCTTCAGGAGATGGGCATCGAGGTTATACTTCCTAGTGATGTAGGAGTACTGGCGAGTCTACAAGTTCAATCTGACTTGGTAGACAGGATCAAGGCAGCTCGGGCACAGGACCCAAGGATTCAAAAGCTTAGGGCAGAATGTGAGTCAGGACTCAGAAAGGAGATACAAATCCATAAGGATGGTACACTTAGGTTTGGATCGCGTCTATGTATGCCTAGTGGAGATATTAGACAGGAGGTTATGGCAGAAGCTCACAACTCTTAGTATTCCATACACCCTGGAGGGACCAAGATGTACCAAGATATCAAGCAGCACTTCTGGTGGAATGGGATGAAGAGTGTGAAACCCGTATTTTTAGTTTACTTCTAATTTTTTTTATTTGCTAAATAAAATTTTGTTAGCAATAAATTTTTTCTTTAGAATAATGTTAGATGTTAATAATATTTATTTAAGAGTAAATTATTTTCCAAATAGTTAAACTTGGATTTTTGGCATGTCAGCCCGGACTTGAACCCAAATTTGAACATAAAATATTTTTATAAATTGTACAAAAATTTTCTAAATAATATTTCCTTTAAAAATATTTTTAGTTGTCTAAAATTTTCCTAGCCCAAAGCCTTTAAATTTTATTGAAACCCATTGCTTTGGCCATTAGTTTCAATCCTGGCCCAAACTCATTATTTTTCTAAGTCCAATTGGACCTAACCCAAGCCAATTATAGGCTAACCTATAAATCTTGAATGGGTTTCAAACCCATTCGTATGTCTCAACCCATTAAGTCTATACTTACTCTTGGTATTGAATGACATATATTAAGTGTCTGATGAAGATAACATTCAATAGCCTTTTCATTCTTCTTTAGTGTTGGGTGCTGTGAGTGGCCTTTGTGAACCGAAGAAGTTTTCTTCTTCTTCCCCACCCGTCGACCCCCTCGCCTTCCATAACCGGCCGACCATCAAGCCATGGTGGCTCTCCATCTTCTTAAATGGTAACCTTCACTACCTATTTCCTATAAAAGGGGCTTTTCCCCATTATTTTTTTCCACACCATCACCATCTTCTTCATCCTCTTTCCAAATCAACTATTTTCCGGCGATCCCCTTCTCGATCCTCCCCGGCGAACCACTGGCCGAGTTTTCCCGAGGCCGACGCCCCTTTCCAGCGCGACCGAGCCGCTTCCCGGCGCTCCCGTTGACCCGCGCGGCCCCGCGTCACCGCCGCCCGCGCCCGACCGGCGACCGCCGCCGTCCACCGCCGGCACCCGCGTGGCCTTCGTCCGTCGACCCTTTGCTCGCCCCTGTCCATGTCCAGCATTGTCCGTTTTGCCGTTCGGTTCCGCGACCCAAATTCGGGATTTCCTTCGACTTCGGTTTTGGGTATAATTTCTGGAACTCTATTTTCCTTTCTGTCGATGATGAATTCTCTGGTCCCCGAATCCTTCGGGATTTTGGTTTTCGACAACGTAATAGTTACGTTGCTATTTCGGCTTTTCCGAAAATCTCGGAAATGATTGCTGTGGTTTATTTTCTGTGATTAAATAGAATTATTAGGACAGAACTGGGTTCTGTAGTTTTTCTCGGATTTTTGAGAACTTTTTAAGAAGAGATTCTCTGTTTTCTGTATTCTCGGGTTTTCGAGAATTAATGGAAATGATTGGAGATTCAAATTTTTGCTCTTAAGCTCTGAGAATGAGATTGGATAATGTTCTGTTATTGCTTTTGGGTTCTGTTGGGAATTTTCGGTTAATATGCTGGAATTGAATTCTTTTGGGAAGTTAAATCGGAATGGTTTTGGGTTTCGGGAATTTCGTTATCATTTCGGAAATGCTGTGTTGGCTTTGGAAAAATATGTTCTATGGATATATATATGAATTTCGAGTTTTGGAAATTATTTTGCAGGTATATCGGAAGCATTTCCCAGTTTTTGGGTTGACCGAAAACAGAGGGAGTGCTGCCGAAATTTTTAGAAAATTATAAAAATGATTTTCAAAGGATTTTCGGATAATATTATTTTTTTTATATTATTTTGGGCGACGACCATATTGGTCAATGGGCCCCAGCGAAATGCAAACGCACCGGTTCGTCCGGACGTTGAGGCAGAGTAGCTGTATTTGAAGATTGGACCAGTTCTGAGACATTCTAATAATTTACAAATTTAGTTAAAATTTTATTATTTAATTTTTAGGTGATTTAAAAGGACTAACCCATTTTTCTCTTATTTAAATTCATGTATTAATTTGTAAGGGCATAAGCCTATTCTTTTATTTTCTGCAAAAGTTTGTAATCAATAGGAACATTAGATTTGTGAATTCTGGGATTGAGTAAACGAGTAGGATTAATCAATAATATTATTAATTATTAATTAATAATTCACGATTTTCTCATTTTAAGAAAAGAAATTATATTTTTATTTAGTTATTATAAAACACCAATCTTTTTCCCAATAAGTTAATAAAATACCAAGTTTTATATTTAAATTGAAAATTACAAGTTTTCCCGAAAAACCTAAATAAATTGAATTTCTAAATTCAAACTCATTAGTAAACGTTGTGATGTTGTGTTAGTTAGCTAATAACTAAAATAGACTAGGAAAGACAAATAGAGATTGCAACTAGATTTTTCTGGTATTTGTATTTCTGAGATAAAGTTCCCCGGAATGTAGGATTTCAAGGAAGAACGTGACCTTTCGAATCCCGAAGTACAAATCTCGACCAATTGAAATTCAAGGCAAGTATGGTTGTGTTAATTTCAGTTTAATTAATATTAGAATATTGCATATTAAATACACAATTGTTACACGTACTCTCTCCTAGAGTAACACATTGAATCATTGCATCGGGATAATGGGGGGTAGTGTAGTTATCTATGATCAAAGCCCAATAGTAAATGAATGTGCGAGCTTACACCTCTTCACACGGGGTTAGGCCGGACCGTATCAATAGGGTACAAGTGAATCATCCTAAACCGGTCATAGATACTGCATACTCAAATCACAATTGTTTTATAGTTGAAAATCATTGTTTCCAAAGTTATTTTAATATTTCAATTTTCTATTCATTATACAAATTGTTATTTTCATAATTGTACTTGCTCCTTTCCTGACTGGATTCCCCACACCCAATAGGTCCTATTGATGACTCAGAGCTACAGATTAGTAGCTATTACGACCCAGAGCTGTATCCTGCTATGCTTCCAGAGGAGGTTCCTGATGTTGATGATGATACTTCTGCTTAGATGGAGATTTGTTGTCTTTTATTTAAATTAATGTTATTTTAAAAGTGGTGAACTCTTTTGTAATGAACAAGTTTATTTTATCGTTAAATTAAATATTGTGGCAATTAAAAATTTCAAATGTTGTTGATTGTACCTGCATATGGAATACAGCTTACTGCCGCCGTCTCAACAACGGTGCAGGCTGGGCATGATCCGAGTCGACCCAAGAAATTGGGATCGGGTCGTGACATGTTTTTAGTGGTGGCCCATGCAGGTCAACTAAATCAACAATTTAGGAAAACTAGAAACAATTAGGAACACTAGAACATTAAAATTGCCACAACATAGGACCGATTTATATATGATAAATATTTTTATAGACTGGTAGGTTACCTTGCTTATGCTTGCATCCTAAACCTTCCAGAGAATGACCACTGACAAAACCAACTCTGCTGGCGATGTGGTATCATCTCCGGATCGAACCCCGCCTCTTCAGTCAAGTCAGAGCTTTTCACCCAACCAGCTGATTGATCATCCTCACCAATCATCCAGTGAAGTTTTCCCCACACTGGCAAATCCTACCTCTCCTCTAACTGGGTTACTTTTCTTTGAGGAAGTACCCACTCATGTTGCTTCACCAGTACCAGAGAACACCTCTCAGATGGTTGCTCTATTTCAAGAAATCCTAGAGTATCAGAAGATTCAAGCTGAACAGATGGATATCTCGAGAGAAGTCATGAAGAATATCAACGACGCAACCTTAGCCATTTTAAACCAAGTTGGAGCGGAACCTCGTCCTAGGAGGGATACCCATGAGAATAGAAGATATTTGGGCCCTGTCCGACAACCATATTGCAAGAAGCTTTTGGCTTGTGCCTACTGTAAGAGACCTGGTCACCAAGCCAACATTTGTCGCAAGAGATTAAGGCAATGTTTGGTGTGTGGATCTGCTGAACATCAAGTTAAGGACTGCCTCTTATCTTATCATCGTATCGGAGCGTCTATTATGCCACAACCTCTGGACTCTATCCAACAGACCGTAGGAAGGGATGAAGCAGAATCAAGGATCATAGAAGAGGAAGAAAATGGAGATGCCCAAGCAAGAACCAGAACCATGAAGAATAGTACTTAGGACTGCTGAGTAGTATTATCTATTAAGAAGCTGTAACAAGATGTCCCTAGATCAATTATGAGAGTTTTGTTGTAATTCTCTTATATGAATAAAAATCTTAGTTACATCTTCATGATAGAAGTTTTCCCTAATAGTTTCGGGATTACCCTATGCATAGAAATATTCCATTAACCTAGTACCTAGCTCCTTCCCTATGACTAAGTGATACTATAGAATCGACCTGAAGGAAGCCAAGGAAATGAAGGATTAGATCAATGGACTAAAGGTGTTGGGTTTCATATAAGACGGAGCTTCACTCTAAGAAGCATCAGTCTTGTTTGTATCCAAGAAGGATAAAACAATATGGATGAGAGTAGACTATCAGGGCACTGAAGAATTACTTTTTCTCGACTGATGATCTATCCAAGTTGAGTGAACTTAAGGGTTTTCGGAGATTAACTTAAGAACTGACTACCATCAGATTAAGATCATGAAGGAGTACATTCTCAAGACGACATTCAACACCAAATACTGGTAGTTGAATTTTTGGATCATGTCTCTTGGAATGATGAATACTCATGTTGTGTTCATGAATCTCATGAACAGAGTCTTTTTATGAGTAATTGAATCAGTTTGTTGTCTTTTCTCTAGATAACAAAAAATCTGATATACTCAAGGACTGAAGAAGAACATGAAGAGCATCTGAGAAATTTCTAGGAACTTTGAAGAAGTTTTTGGTAAGCTATCAAGACATGAATTTTCTTAGACAATGTGGTTTTGCCATAATGTCACAAGAGAAGAAAATTTGATAAACTCTAGATAGATAGCCGCTGTGGAGAAGTCGTATATCTAAGTTCAATGGTTTCTTGGACTTGATGGGATACTACTGGAATCTGTGTAGGAATTCGCCAAGATTGCTGAGTCGATGATGAAGCTGACTCGAAAGAATGAAGAGTTTGTCTGGACGCATTTAAGAAGCTGTAGAAGAAGCTTACCAATCCTTGCGCTACCCGCAGGATCCGGTGGTTTCACCATCTACAGAGATGTCTCAGGAAAAAGACTGGGTTGTATTCTTCAACAACATGGGAAAATAATTGTCTACATATCTAGGCAATTACGGACTCATGAGAAGAACTATCCCACACATAATTCGGAACTTGTTGTAAGTATCCTTGCTTTAAGGCTATGGAATTATTATGGAAAGGGAGTAAAATTATATACGGACTATAAAAGTCTGAAATATATTTCTACTCAGAAAGAGCGGAATATTGGGTAAACGAAGACGATTGAAGTTGATATCGATGGTTTGACCAAGAAGCGGCACCTAGACATCAGGAAGTTGGGCTGGAGAGCATACTGTCTGAAGATAGAAGGATGGAACTAGATGCTGATTCAGTGTCAATAAAGCTGCAAGTGAGCTCGAGTCTGAAGAACAAAGTCAAGAAGACGTAGTTTCAAGACAAGGCACTTGTAAACTTAGAGATCAAGTGTTGGCAGGAACATTTGGGAGTTTCTCTATTGCCAACGATGGAACACATAAATGGATTTTGTGTTAGGATTACTTTGTTCCTAAGGAGGGAAGATCACCAATTGGATTTTGTGGACTGACTGACCAAGTCAGTTCATTATGAAGTTGCTTTATTCACGAAATAGTTGGCGGCAATGTGCAAGAGACACATCTACCGGATTCATGAAGTTTCAACTGACAGACAATCAAAGAAGTCAATCTAGACGTTTGAAGACATGCTGAAGAATCTTGCCTCCTGGAATCTGGAGGATCTTGGAAAGATCAATTATCTTTGGTAGAGTTTTCTTACAATAAATACCCAGTTAGCATCAGTACAACATCATTGAAGTTTTGGATGTAGTTTTCGTACATAACTTGCATAGGACGATGTAGAAGAAAGAATACTGTTAGATCCAGAGAGAGTAACTGGCGCAGCAGAGGAAGTGAAGATGATCAGAGACAAGCTATGATAGACAGAAGCACTGGGCAGACAACAGTTGTCAACCACTGGAATTTGTAGAAGAAGGCAGTGTCAGAGAAACCAGTAACAAGCATAGTCAGAGGTGAGATGAAGATCAGGCAAAGTTGAATCATTATTCCTATTTCTTTCCATACTCATCTGTTTCATTTTCAAATTTGACATTATGCTTGTTAGCCTAGTTTTGCGAGCTATTCTTTTTTCAAGCTTGATCATGACATTATCTTATTGGAGGCCTCCATTAATATATTGTCTAATCAGAACCGGTGCAATGATGGTCTGATCAACCTCATACACTTTGGTTCGCTTTATATTTTATTTTGTCCCTAAATTGTCTCATCCATGATTACCTTTAAAAATTCTTATTGTTTGAACCTGAATTGAACACCATACTCGTGTCTAATTGAATTGTGGGAATCCTGTCCTACCTGTCCTTAAATTTCGAGGACGAAATTTTCTAAGGAGGGAAGGTTGTGAAACCCATATTTTTAGTTTACTTCTAATTTTTTTTATTTGCTAAATAAAATTTTGTTAGCAATAAATTTTTTCTTTAGAATAATGTTAGATGTTAATAATATTTATTTAAGAGTAAATTATTTTCCAAATAGTTAAACTTGGATTTTTGGCATGTCAGCCCGGACTTGAACCCAAATTTGAACATAAAATATTTTTATAAATTGTACAAAAATTTTCTAAATAATATTTCCTTTAAAAATATTTTTAGTTGTCTAAAATTTTCCTAGCCCAAAGCCTTTAAATTTTATTGAAACCCATTGCTTTGGCCATTAGTTTCAATCCTGGCCCAAACTCATTATTTTTCTAAGTCCAATTGGACCTAACCCAAGCCAATTATAGGCTAACCTATAAATCTTGAATGGGTTTCAAACCCATTCGTATGTCTCAACCCATTAAGTCTATACTTACTCTTGGTATTGAATGACATATATTAAGTGTCTGATGAAGATAACATTCAATAGCCTTTTCATTCTTCTTTAGTGTTGGGTGCTGTGAGTGGCCTTTGTGAACCGAAGAAGTTTTCTTCTTCTTCCCCACCCGTCGACCCCCTCGCCTTCCATAACCGGCCGACCATCAAGCCATGGTGGCTCTCCATCTTCTTAAATGGTAACCTTCACTACCTATTTCCTATAAAAGGGGCTTTTCCCCATCATTTTTTTCCACACCATCACCATCTTCTTCATCCTCTTTCCAAATCAACTATTTTCCGGCGATCCCCTTCTCGATCCTCCCCGGCGAACCACTGGCCGAGTTTTCCCGAGGCCGACGCCCCTTTCCAGCGCGACCGAGCCGCTTCCCGGCGCTCCCGTCGACCCGCGCGGCCCCGCGTCACCGCCGCCCGCGCCCGACCGGCGACCGCCGCCGTCCACCGCCGGCACCCGCGTGGCCTTCGTCCGTCGACCCTTTGCTCGCCCCTGTCCATGTCCAGCACTGTCCGTTTTGCCGTTCGGTTCCGCGACCCAAATTCGGGATTTCCTTCGACTTCGGTTTTGGGTATAATTTCTGGAACTCTATTTTCCTTTCTGTCGATGATGAATTCTCTGGTCCCCGAATCCTTCGGGATTTCGGTTTTCGACAACGTAATAGTTACGTTGCTATTTCGGCTTTTCCGAAAATCTCGGAAATGATTGCTGCGGTTTGTTTTCTGTGATTAAATAGAATTATTAGGACAGAACTGGGTTCTGTAGTTTTTCTCGGATTTTTGAGAACTTTTTAAGAAGAGATTCTCTGTTTTCTGTATTCTCGGGTTTTCGAGAATTAATGGAAATGATTGGAGATTCAAATTTTTGCTCTTAAGCTCTGAGAATGAGATTGGATAATGTTCTGTTATTGCTTTTGGGTTCTGTTGGGAATTTTCGGTTAATATGCTGGAATTGAATTCTTTTGGGAAGTTAAATCGGAATGGTTTCGGGTTTCGGGAATTTCGTTATCATTTCGGAAATGCTGTGTTGGCTTTGGAAAAATATGTTCTATGGATATATATATGAATTTCGAGTTTTGGAAATTATTTTGCAGGTATATCGGAAGCATTTCCCAGTTTTTGGGTTGACCGAAAACAGAGGGAGTGCTGCCAAAATTTTTAGAAAATTATAAAAATGATTTTCAAAGGATTTTCGGATAATATTATTTTTTTTTTATATTATTTTGGGCGACGACCATATTGGTCAATGGGCCCCAGCGAAATGCAAACGCACCGGTTCGTCCGGACGTTGAGGCAGAGTAGCTGTATTTGAAGATTGGACCAGTTCTGAGACATTCTAATAATTTACAAATTTAGTTAAAATTTTATTATTTAATTTTTAGGTAATTTAAAAGGACTAACCCATTTTTCTCTTATTTAAATTCATGTATTAATTTGTAAGGGCATAAGCCTATTCTTTTATTTTCTGCAAAAGTTTGTAATCAGTAGGAACATTAGATTTGTGAATTCTGGGATTGAGTAAACGAGTAGGATTAATCAATAATATTATTAATTATTAATTAATAATTCACGATTTTCTCATTTTAAGAAAAGAAATTATATTTTTATTTAGTTATTATAAAACACCAATCTTTTTCCCAATAAGTTAATAAAATACCAAGTTTTATATTTAAATTGAAAATTACAAGTTTTCCCGAAAAACCTAAATAAATTGAATTTCTAAATTCAAACTCATTAGTAAACGTTGTGATGTTGTGTTAGTTAGCTAATAACTAAAATAGACTAGGAAAGACAAATAGAGATTGCAACTAGATTTTTCTGGTATTTGTATTTCTGAGATAAAGTTCCCCGGAATGTAGGATTTCAAGGAAGAACGTGACCTTTCGAATCCCGAAGTACAAATCTCGACCAATTGAAATTCAAGGCAAGTATGGTTGTGTTAATTTCAGTTTAATTAATATTAGAATATTGCATATTAAATACACAATTGTTACACGTACTCTCTCCTAGAGTAACACATTGAATCATTGCATCGGGATAATGGGGAGTAGTGTAGTTATCTATGATCAAAGCCCAATAGTAAATGAATGTGCGAGCTTACACCTCTTCACACGGGGTTAGGCCGGACCGTATCAATAGGATACAAGTGAATCATCCTAAACCGGTCATAGATACTACATACTCAAATCACAATTATTTTATAGTTGAAAATCATTGTTTCCAAAGTTATTTTAATATTTTAATTTTCTATTCATTATGCAAATTGTTATTTTCATAATTGTACTTGCTCCTTTCCTGACTGGATTCCCCACACCCAATAGGTCCTATTGATGACTCAGAGCTACAGATTAGTAGCTATTACGACCCAGAGCTGTATCCTGCTATGCTTCCAGAGGAGGTTCCTGATGTTGATGATGATACTTCTGCTTAGATGGAGATTTGTTGTCTTTTATTTAAATTAATGTTATTTTAAAAGTGGTGAACTCTTTTGTAATGAACAAGTTTATTTTATCGTTAAATTAAATGTTGTGGCAATTAAAAATTTCAAATGTTGTTGATTGTACCTGCATATGGAATACAGCTTACTGCCGCCGTCTCAACAACGGTGCAGGCTGGGCATGATCCGAGTCGACCCAAGAAATTGGGATCGGGTCGTGACAAAGAGGGAGATAGCTAGATTTGTTTCCCATTGCTTGGTATGTCAGCAAGTGAAGGCAGAATAGCAGAGGCCAGCTGGGTTATTGCAACCGCTTTCTATCCCGGAATAGAAGTGGGAATATATTACAATGGACTTTGTGACCGGTTTACCGAGATCACCAAGTGGTAAAAATGCTATTTGGGTGATAGTAGATCGGCTTACAAAGGTGGCGCACTTTCTTCCTTTCAGAGTAGGACAATCTACAGAAAGGTTGGCAGAATTGTATATACAACAGATAGTCAGGCAGCATGGAGTCCCTGTCAGTATTGTGTCAGACAGAGATACCTGTTTTACATCATATTTTTGGAAGAGCTTACATCATAGCCTGGGTACCAAGTTAAGATTTAGCACGGCTTACCATCCCCAGACAGACGGGCAATCAGAAAGAACAATTCAGACTTTGGAAGACATGTTGCGAGCTTGCACTCTGGATTTTAGAGGATCTTGGGAGAGCCACCTGTACATAGTGGAATTCTCATATAATAATAGTTATCAAGCCAGTATCCAGATGGTGCCATTTGAAGCACTATATGGTAAGAAGTGTAGGTCGCCACTGGCATGGGATGATATTGGGGAGAGAAAGATGCTAGGCCCAGAAATAATTGTCCAGACCGTTGAAGTGGTTAAGGGAGTTAGAGAGCGACTTCGAGTTGCGCAGGATCGGCATCGTCATTGGGCGGACCAGCATCATAGGCTGCTAGAGTTTTCTGTTGGGGACTACGTGTTCTTGCGGATCTCACCTACCCGTGGGGTCAGTAGGTTTGGCATTCGCGGGAAGTTGAGTCCGCGGTACGTGGGCCCATTTATTATTCTTGATAGGATAGACGATGTTGCTTATCGTTTATCCCTTTCACCTTCTTTATGAGAGGTGCATGACGTGTTTCATGTATCTCAGTTGCAAAGGTACGTATCGGACCCAAGCCATATCCTTGATCATTCTGAGCTGGTTGTTGGCACCAACCTGTCTTACGAGGAACAGCCTGTGTCCATTTTGGACCGAAAAAAGAAGATACTCAAGAACCGAACAATTAGTCTTGTCCGGGTTGCTTGGGGTCATCACTCTTTAGGGGAGTCAACGTGGGAACGTGAGGATGATATCCGATCACGGTATCCGCACCTATTTGACTCACAAGGTATATCTCTCTCTGTATACCTTGATTGTCTTAACTCCTCATGCTTGTCACCTTATGAGTAGAATTGCTTGATGTCGTAGATTGTTAAACATAGATACGCTACTTGCTGTTATCATTGTTGAATAATTGCTTACTCAATTTACTTGTATTTAGATTAGTTTAGCTTTGACGTTCCTATCCTGCTTGGATCTGAAATTCCGAAGACAAAATTTTTTTAAGGAGGGTAGAAATGTCCCTTCCCGTTCCCAGAATATATATTCTAAATACATGTACTGCTGGAATGTATTCATTTAATATTTATCATGTATTGTTCTGTATTTAAATTCCTTTAATTTCCTGCTAATTATTTTCTGTATTTTATTTCTGTATTTTACTTTCTGCTTTTATACTCTGCTTTAGCTTTGTTTTGGGTTCGGCTTGAATTGGTTTAATTATGTTGGTTCATCATGAACCGAAACCCCCACCTACCACCACCCCTTCATTTAAAGCCCAAACCCTTTCTCTTTCTCTTCATTACTTCTTCTCATTACTCTTCTTCTTCCTCATAACTCTCCCACCAACCTAGAAGAGATAGGCAAGTACCAACTTGCTTCTTGATGGATCTCTATTTTTGTTGTTCTATTGTCTTCCTCTCAACATTCTAAGACACTTTAGTGCTTGGCATTTTCAATTTCTATGGCTAAATTCTTCTAGATCTAAGTTTATAGTATTTTTGGATTTCCTTGATTTTGATCTATTTAACATTATTATTTCCAAGTTTTGATGGTTCCATGATGTAGGAAATTTCGTTCTACCCTATTTTGACCTATGGAAGTCCAAATTTGGACTTACGGTGAAGGTTTTATGGAGCTTGGAAGCCAAGGGTTCCATGACCATCCTTCTCAGAGAAGATGGGTCCCCACTTTCTCAGACGCATGAGATTTTATTTCTCAGCGACGCGAAACCTTTATTTTCCAACAGCATGAAATCTTTATTTCCTAACCGCATGAGAAATCTTTATTTCTCAGCCGTATGAGATTTTTATTTTCCAGCCGCATGAGATTTTTATTTCCCAGCCGCATGAGAAATCTTTATTTCTCAGCCGCATGAGATTTTATTTCTCAGCCGCATGAAATCTTTATTTCCCAACCGCATGAGAAATCTTTATTTCTCAGCCGCATGGAATTTTATTTCCCACAGCCGTATGAAATCTTTATTTTCCACAGCCGCATAAATCTTTATTTCTCAGTCACGTGAAATCTTTATTTTCCAACCGCATAAAATATTTATTTTCCAGCCGCATGAAATATTTATTTCCCAGCCGCATGGAATTTATTTCCCAGCCGCATGAGATTTTTATTTTCCAACCGCATGAAATCTTTATTTTCTACAGCCGCATGAAATCATTATTTCTCAGTCACGTGAAATCTTTATTTCCCAACCGCATGAAATATTTATTTTCCAGTCGCATGAAATATTTATTTCCCAGCCGCATGGAATTTATTTCCCAGCCGCATGAAATATTTATTTTCCAGCCGCATGAGATTTTTATTTCCCAGCCGCATGAGATTTTTATTTCCCAGACGCATGAGATTTTTATTTTCCAGCCGCATGAGATTTTTATTTCCCAGACGCATGAGATTTTTATTTCCCAACCGCATGAGATTTTTATTTCAATAATTGATCATGAGATTAATAATTTATCATGCGTTCCTAGATGGAACTAAGAGACTGGCTAGTCATCTTATTGAATTAAATGGAATAAGACACATTCATATTTGCAATCGATTGACCAATCCCGAATATTGACATATAGATACATGCAGGCTACAATTTATTTATTTATTTTACGAAAGCAGCATATGTACTTTATGGTCAAGGCATGATTATTCTGTGGTTAGTTTTAATTGTTGCATTATGCTATGTAAGACCTACAACCTAACCGCACGGATATCGTTGTAGAGTTGGGCATATCGTACCTTGTACGGAAGTACTCATTCTGAAATGACCATGATCCACGGCATGGGATTTCAATTAACATAGAGGCTACTAAGTTAAATAAAATAATGATTGCATGGAGAGAATGGATTCCCGATTTCTTACATGGCAGCCCTCTTTGGGACTATTAGCATCCAACAGGCCGGCTGGTTCCCACAGATACTGCAAATCTGCCACACGGGCAGGGAGCGGTATCTGCTTATATTATTGTATATTGTATATTAATGACGGGCGTCCCGCTGGGACTCGTCTAATTCATGATTGGCGCAATTGATTGATTGGATAGACTAGCCTTGCTTGCCCATAGTAAGAACTGAGAAATCCTTATTGCATAATTCCAGGATAACTTGGGACTCACAGTAGTAAGCCGTAGGAGTTGGATGGCCGTTTAAGTTGATTTGTTTGTATACTGCACCTACTCTGTTACCTAACTGAGATGATCAGAGCGTCAGGACATGACGGGACAACTTCTGTCCTTGTTTGGTTGGGAGGTTGGTTCGAAGTGTCATGATGTTACGTGAATCCCAGTAGCAAGCAGAGATATATTATTATATTCTCTTATTTACTAGTTTAATTTCTCATATCGTGCTTCCTTGCGGTACTTGCTATTAGAGGTCTAACCTCTCTGGTTTTGCATGGCCAGATTTAGAGCCGGTTCCCGAGGACTCAGCTTACCTCTACCTCCAAGATGGTCAATACTAGAGGAATGATCGCAGGAGGACTCGAGTGGGTTCCTTACTTCCCCGTTCGTTTTGTTAATTACTTTACATTTTGTCGCTTGGCACCGACATATTAGTCGGATAGTCTTGCACTTACTTTTACATAATTGTAATTAAGTCAGACTGCAGCTGATAACAATTGTGTATACGTTGCTATATTATCTGGCTATGTTTTGTAAAGCCAGATCTCAAGAACATTTTGACTAAGCGTTTGGGACGCCTTATTGCTTTATCTTAAATGTTCTCTGTTATTGCTTCTTGTTTGAATGATTGAGACATTAGATGTGAAGTGACCATGGCGAGACTTTCATGTAGCATGCACCCCCTTATCTTTTAGACAGCATTGATCGTATTATACGGTATTCATCTACCCGTAATACGTAGCTGGCTGAGTCATTCCCCCGCTCTCCAGTATTCTGGTTCTGGGGCGTGATACTCTGACTGGCGTTGTTGGAGTTCCATGAGGCGTAGTAGTCGCTCCATGGCAGATTCGCTAAGCGTCGCGCCTTCGATGCTATCCGTGCTAATCAATGTGGGAACACCCAGTCTTTCCGTCATTCCTATAAAATTGAGCAAACCCGTTAGTATTCTCAAAATATCTACGGGCTTATATGTATGGAACGATTATTTCAGGCCGCATATGTCGAAAAGCATAGTTTTTTTGAAAAATCGCAACGGCATCATCTAAAAGAAAGTATTTTGAAAGGTCCGAGGTGTGAACCGTGCTCTGATACCAACTTGTCACGTCCCGACTCGCCGAATCGGTCGCCATCGCCTTGACTCGATATAAATCGATCCCCACGGTCGGGACGTGATGCCGTGCAAGTCTTTATTGGACTTGCACAAGGCAAGGTTGTGCAATTAAAATTTTCTTATGTCTTGACGCGTTGAAATTAAACAGTGCAGAGAGTTGAAAACATAGCATAGGAAGAAATTTAGCTTTTCATTCATAAACTTGCAAAGTATATGCAAGGTCATTTTTATATTACATATGCCGTTGCGGCTACAACTTGAAACACACAAAAGAAAAACTCTCGACAAGCTTGTCCTGAAATAATCCTTGTCGTTCCATACATTCACGCCCCTTTATACATTTGAACAAAGCCTTCGATCTGAGTTGGGCTTCAAAATACTTCAAAATAGGAGAGCTTCGTGCCGCCTCCCGTTCTTCAGCTTCAGGTCTAGTCTCGAGCTCCCGCAGTGCGCTCGTTACCTGGGGAGTTGGGGATTAGCACACTTGCTAGTGGATGGGGCGAACCCACTCGTCTAAATCGATACTGCTTATTAAGGATTCTAGCATACGAAGTGATCTTTCTATTTAGAACTATATGAATTGCAATTCATTTCGAAGGCACATTTTATAAGATAACGCATAACAAATTTCCACGCATTCTTACCACGGCCGTGCTCCTTTCCTGTACAAGATATACATGATACTTACCACCTGCACAAAACAATAGGTGAGCATGCAATCTATCCTATATGCGGTCATTGGTGATATCGACACCATGAAGGACGATTACGTAGCCTTGCGACGCGCCCTCCAGTCCAGGTAGCGAGCCTAACTGGAGGTCTCGCAATGCCTCGTGCCGAAGCACGATTTCCATAATTTCTTCTTAGGCCGATTCGGTCCCAGGGCCCCGGGTACCGTCTCGAGGAAAGCTCACCTTGTGCACAAGTCATCCTTGACCATGAGAATGTATGAACAGTTTAATATGTATGAAGTAAATTGCATAGTGTAACCAATATCGAATCACATAATCATTCCTACTCGTGCAAGGGTCATTTTCTCCGAAACCGTACGTTCTGATTTAGCATCCCGTAGGCACCAAATTCTCCGAGGCATGATGTACCACCACCAAGGTTTTCATTGTTGTGTTTTGCATGGCATGAAATATATTCTATCTCTTTCTTAGAATTTTATCTTTTCCCTACTTAGTGTGAACTTGTAGATTTGGAGTTAACTTCTCTAGGTTGATATATTATCCCAAGCTCTTGATCTTAGTGGCAAGCATACATCCCGTTAGCATCATCGATTTAAACATTGAACTTTAAGAATTTAGTTGGCGGGAAGGAGTAGAAAAGAAGGGGCCGAAGAACCACCCACCTAAGAAGATTGCGCCGAGAGTAGGAGAACGCTTTACGACGGTCAAGCGTCAGTTACACGAAACCCTGCAATGGCACGAGCATCGAATTAGAACCCTTCCTTCAATCCTTCCTTCGAAATTCCCAAAGACGTATTCAGAAATCGATGCGAAAGCACACTATCAAATCCACGCAACAATTCGTTCAGAAAGCCAAGAAAACCAATAAAACCAACGACAGACGGGTTGCGTCGCTCTTTTTAGAGTTCCTTCGCCAAGACGCCGCCTACCGCATCTAGGACTTATTCCAACAGTAGTCGATCCATTAGTTGGAACGGTACTCATATCACTCGTCCAAATCAATTTTATTGATGCCATAGTTTTTGTATATCAAACTCGTCGCCGAGTCAGAATAGCCATCTATGTTCCCGACCATGTCTGACTTGGCCCGAGCCTATTACATAGTGCTTCACCCCAACGGGAGCGGGGCACTACAGACTTAACAAGAAACCAGTTGACATGTGGGTTGGGGCATTGACTGACACCACGTGTGTCAAGTCTCATGTGTCCCCGTGTCGTGTCGAGCGAGCACGAGCTCATGCACTGGGTTTGCACGGACACTGTACACGAGATTTAGGGCCACTGATACGGCTCTAGAAGTCTGGACATGACTCACCAGGACACGATTTAGGTTATTGGACACCTAGCTGGAAACTAGGCGAACCCACAGACACGAGTACGAGATTTGGTTTGGCCTGTGTCGGGTGCACGACACGCGTGCACTCGTGCACGACGCAGTGCCTGTATGAATGTTATGTGTGTCTATTTTGGTTCATTTTATGTTGGACACGTCGTGTCACATTGTGGTGGACACGAGACACTCTCTGAGACATAAACACATTCTATCTTTGCATTACTAACCAATGTATTGGCATATTAACCTGTTTTCGAATTATATTTTGTATTTACCCAAAAATCTGATACCAAGTTAATTTCCTGTATTTCCACTTTTCTAAATTGAATTTTGGTTGATTTATTAACCCATTTAAATGTTATTAAATCACAGTTTAGATCCCTAATATAGTTCACCTATATGTAATCTACATGTATGCCAATTTTGGGGTGGACTGGTTGATAATTGAATTCGAAATGAGATTGTATATGTTGTGAACTGAAACATGTATTTTGTGTATTTCCAGTTTTCAAATTTAGATTTTGACATCCATTTTAGCTTAGTTAATACTGTTAATTACATGGTTTAAGACCCTATTATGTTGTGTCTATGCATGTACTACTTGGATTTCGATTTTGGTGTGAATTGGTTGGAAAGTGAATCGAAATTGGTAGGTTGAAGTTAGGGACTGAAAACAGTGGTTGTGTATTGATTTCATTCCTATTTCACTTGAGTTAAACTGAGTTTGTTATGATCTATGTACTGAGAATCTGAGTTTTGGTTTCTTTTTACAGTTTTCTTATGACACTCACCAACATGTGTATGACACTATATCCCACTCATTTGCCATGTACACATTGACACTCTATACACTATTCCATGATTCACTTTCCTGTTACACACACTCACTTACTCTAGCACACTCTCACTCATATGTTTCATGCACACACACACTTGACTGTTACACCCTTCACTATTTTTATTCCATATACACACACATTCATTTCCACATACACACACATATGTTTTCATTTACATGCCTATGTATATATATATATATTTTTTTGTATGTGTGTGTACTATTATATATATATAATTTATGTATGTGTGGTATACATATAGGTAGCCTATATGTATATATATATATATATATATATATATATATATATATATATATATATATATAATATTTATATATACATATATATATATATATATATATATATATATATATATATATATATATATATATATATATATATATATATATATATATATATATATATATGTATTATGTGAATCCATGTATAGGCCTAAAGGTAATGTGTGTGATGGCTTGGTCTAGGCTTGTATAGCTTTGGTAGACCTAGATAGATTAGTATAGACTAGATTGACCTAGTATGGACTTATTTAGGCCCAGTTGACCATAGTTGACCTAGGTGTGACTTCTTGGTTGACCAAGGTTGACCAAGAGTTGACTTTGGCCTATTTTGACCTAGACTCATGTAGAGTGCATAGTAGAACTTCATTTTTACCATTCTGGACTTGTTATGACTTTTGATGTTCTAAATAGGAGCCAGATACCACTCCTCGGACAATAGTTTTATCTTAGACACTCAGATACCAGGCGAGTACATTCTCTGGTAATTTTATATCCTGTTTAGAATTATCTTCCTGCTTTAAATTACTTTACTTGATACTGTCACGTTGGTTACACGGATTAGTACTATGTGGATCCCTTCTTGAGATGTTATCCCCTCAGGGAGCATTGGATACTACATGTTCTGTGCATTTTACTTACATGGTGTATCACTATGCTTCACGGTTCATTGATCACTTGTGACATGTACTCTCATGATCACAGAGTCTTCCTTGAATCACCCATTTATGGGCATTCCCAGAATCACCCATTTATGGGCCTACCATGTATCACCCCTTGTGGGCCATTGCATGGAATCATAACATAACCTGGCTGGATCCTTGTGTATTGATTGGGGGTACGGGGGAGTAGAAGTAGACATGTGAATAATATCCAAGTTGTGTAGTTCCCAGAATCACTCTATAGTATAGTTCCCAGAATCTTCTATGCCATTCACATGTTTATATTGTACTCTGACTCACTAGCCACTGATAGTTCTCTATTTACAGTATCTATTTCCATTACAGCTTTCTCTGTTTATATCATGTACTTTCTTTCAGTTCCTATATCTTATTTTTCTGCATGATTATATTTTCTAACCTGCTATGAACTGTTGAGATGTATTGTGCTCGCTCATGTCCAGACTGGACCTGTTGAAAATATTACAGAGGACGAGGAGGAGGCCTGTGTGGATACCTTTTACGGTGCTACCTTAGACGAGTGTTTGGACCTGGACCAGCAGCAGGTCCCACTAGCAGTGGATGACACTCCTCTAGTCTAGGATGTTTTCATTTACATTACTCTCTGGATGATTGTATATATTTGATACTTGGGATATGTACTTATCTTAGACACTAGACTCTCTGTTTGTACTTGTGGATTTCCTTTCTTTTCAGCAGTATCTATCTATCTATCTTCTATCTTATCTTTCTGCCTTAGTTGTGATTGAGATTACTTTCTGCTATGTCACCCCCATTCGGGGAGTATAAACTGCTTAGCTTTACATTGTTAGATGTCGTGACCTAGGACAACGTTCTACCGCCGACACTGCGGTGTAGGCTGGACGTACCTACGTCTCGTGCCCTTACTCTAGGGTGCGGGTCGTGACACGTTTTTAGTGGTGGCCCATGCAGGTCTCGTTTAGAAATATAGTGGTATTCGAACTAGAATATCACTACAGCCTACAGTAGAATTAGGAAATTTTTGAAGGTACTCAATCACATTAGGAAAAACTCTTTATCAGATTCCGTATATCTAAATTTTGCTGCTTATTGTCTTCCTTTGAATTTAAACTGTCCTCCTTTGATATTTCAACTCATTCTCAGCAATTATTTCTTTTTGATCTGTCTCCAGGATGGTTGACACGAGATCACATCGCCAGGGCCAGGGAAACGGTGATGAGAGGTCTGCCACCTCTCATACTCAGCAGCCAGCCTCTGGTGCCACAGCCCCAGTCATGCCAGCTGGATTAGGCATTTCAGCTGCTTTCCGAGGAGCCCCTCCACCTGTGAGGCATGGGCCGAGTCCGGTGATTCCGGATGTGTTTCAGCAGCAGCAGCCTCCTACGGGGACAGTTAATGCCGTTCAGCTGTTAGCCTTCTTCCGGCAGTACATGGAGGGTCAGCAGACCCAGCAGTAGAGGCATACAACAGAGCTCAGCCGAAGCATTGATCTGGCCGTGATAGCGGTAGAGAGTTGCAGGTCAGCCAACAGCAGTCCAGCAGCCGTACCCTCCGAGGGAGAAGGGCATACAGGACTTTCAGAAGATGCACCCGAGGGACTTCCGAGGGACAGAGGGGATCTTGTATGCCGACGGGTGGATCGAGCACATGGAGGAGATATTCAGGTTGGCTGAGATTCCGACGAGGCTCCAGATTAAGGCAGCGGCCAGCATGATGCAGGATCTGGCCCGTACATGGTACCAGACCGACCCAAGGCTTGGTACAGCAGGACAGACTTGGGCATCATTCAAGAAGCTGTTCAAGGAGAAGTTCTTCCCGGATGCAGCACTAGGAGCCCTCGAGACTCAGTTCGAGGCCCTAGTCCAGGGGAGCTAGTCTGTGAAGGAGTACTCAGGAGAGTTCTGCCACCTGAGCAGATTTGTAAAGGGCTTGTCGGAGGCGACGAAGGCTCGAAGGTTCCGGAAGGGCTTGGTAAAGAAGGTCAAGTCCTACACCAAGAATGCCCGCAGTGCTACCTTTGAGGAGATCCTAGTGGACGCGTTAGCTGCAAAGGATGACCTTGAGCTTAGGCTCAAGAGGGGGCGAGACTTCCAGGGAGGCATCAGTAGCGGAGGACCGGCCAAGAGGCCGTATTTTTAGCAGCAGCACTAGTAGCACCACCAGCAGCAGAGGTTCCAGTCGCAGCAGTTTCAGCAGCCGAGGCATCAGCCAGTACAGCATCAGCAGCAGAGGGTGCAGCAGCAGGCACCGAGGCAGCAGGCCACCACTTGTGCTTATTGCAAGAAGCCAGGCACGGGTAGAACGAGTGTAGGAAGAGACTGGACAAGTGCCTGGTATGTGGTTCAGGAGACCTGTCACTACCATATTTCTAGTGTGAGGGTAAAATTGTCATTTTGGGGGTAATTTAAATTTATTAGAATTAATTAGAATTTATGGGAATTTTTAGGAATTATTTTGGAATTGTTTGGACTAGTTTAATTTTTGACTAGTGTTGACCCTTGTAGACCAGCCTAGGAGCTAACCCTAGTTAGTTGGACATGGTTAGGTTAAGTGACTCTAGTCTAACCTACTGTGACTTAAGTTAGTAGTTATTGATTCATTAGAATTTGAATTAGAAAATTAGGAATTAAGTGATTTGAGAAATGACTTGTGATTTCACAAGTCCTTTTGTGACTTAACCTAATAGAACTAACTAACCTAGTTCAACCCTAACCTAGCCCAACATGGCCGGCCACTAGGGGTTAACCTAGGGATTCCCCCAACTATAAAACCCCTCCTAAATTCTAGGGCTAGCCTCCTTTCCTTAGGAAAATTTATTCAAGAAGAAAGAGGTGAGTTCCTACCTTTCTAAATTCATAATAAATCCATTTTAGGTCCTATTTTCCTCAAACTAGTTGCATTAGATTCTAATACTATTGTTCTTGCTGTTATTGGGACCTTGGTTCAGTTGGAGTTGTTTTGATTGGATTGGGATACCAATAAAGGAGCTCACAAGGGGATTTTTCCATTGGAAGTTCATCAAGAGGTAACTCTCTCAATACTCCATGAAATTTCATTTTGTCTTCATGAATAGGAAGCCTTAAGGGTCCCCTAAGAATCTGGATAGGGTTTGTGTCGGGTATCAGAGGTTTTGTGTCCGTTCTGGACACGTATCAGACCTAGTCTGAACTGTTTGTCGAAATGCCTCAAAGGGAATTTCGATCTTGTTTGTTTGATGTTTTTAAATAGAAAATATAGTTTTATCATGGATTGTTGGTTCCTAATCTTGTGGTGTTTTTAGTGTCGTTTCATGTCGGATTCACGGCTTGGACACGCGCGTGCACGACCGCGCGCACAGCTACAGTGCTCCCCTGCCTATCGGGGTCTGTAGCGGACACGACACGTATTGTATGGATACGAGACTTGACACGTGGCATGGGGCCATGACTGACACCCCGTATGTCAAGCCCCATGTGTCCCCGTGTCGTGTCTAGGTAGGAAATCGACTGTGCACATATTTTACAGTGTCTGTGCACACGAGCTTTTCTGCCACTGATACACGTGTGTAAATCGGACACGCGGACACTGGGACACAGGGCAGGTCGACCTAGACCTAGCCCTAGTATAGGGGTACACATGTGCACGAGCACGGGGCCTAACACGTGCTATGTCGTGTGCACGACACGCGTGCACACGTGCACGAGGAACAGCTCACTGTATACTGTTTTGGTCTATTGTTTTGAATGGACACGTTTGTGTCAATCTTGGTGGACACAAACAGGTTGTGGGACACATATATGATGTTTTTATACACTACCAACCTCTGTTTTTGTATTTTACATTGATTGACTTGTGAATTCTCGAAATGCCCAAATTCCTGATACAACAAAAACCTGAGAATTTCCAGTTTGTAAATGTTGAACTTTGCCATCAATTTTTGACCCATTTAATACTGTTACATATTGGTTTTAGCTCCTAAATCATTTCTCCTATATGTAGCCTAGCTATGGTATGAATCTGGGGTTGAATTGATGGGTATTGGACTGAAAACTGAGAGTTCAAGTTGTGGACTGTTTTTAATGGTTTAATGTAATAAAATGTATACTATGAACTGTTAAGTATTCTTCAAAAACTGAGAACATGTTTTATTAACATAGGTTTATATGTTAACCTTGGTGTACACTGTGAATGGGGATTTGGAAAAAACTGAGAAATTGGTTTTGTATGAGACTTGATTTTTTGTAATGGACTGATTTGAATCTTGTATGTGATTTGGGTTGAATTTGTATAAACCTGAGATGGGTTGAGATAGAACCTGAGATCACTTGTATATATATAAACCTAGAAAGAATGCCCGCACACACACACTTTTTCCCCTCTCTTCACTGTTTTGTAATTCCTGCACCTTGTTACCTGTCCACACACTTTTCTTCACAGGTTATACATTCCTGTACACCCTCACCCTTCCACACACACACACACAGCTACACTCATGCATGCACACACAATTTCATGTTGCACACACATGCACCCTCTCTCTCATTATCTCTATATTTCCAGTCTCTAGTTGTGGGTTATGTATTGTATGAATACATATGTACTTGGGTGATGTATATCTATGGGTATATATATAGTACTTATCCTAGGTATATATAATGTTAACTCTAATATGTATGTATCTACATATAATGTAAAGTTGTGTTGCCTATATAGGTTAGTGATGTATTGTGAGTGCATGGGATGTAAATACCTAATTGTATGTGGATACCATACAGGTATGTAATATATATATAGAGTGATAAGTTTTAGATATAGGTTTGACTTGTGTTGACTAGTATAGAATAATGTAGTCTAGTGTAGACTAGATAGCCTAGTTTAGACTTGGTTAGACCTTGTTGACCTAGTTTAACTTCTAGGGTTGACCAGAGTTGACCAAGAGTTGACTTTGGCCTAGATTGACCTAGAATCATGTAGAATGCATAGTAGAACTTCATTTTACCATTTTAGACTTGTTGTGACTTGTGCTGTTCTGATTAGGAGCCAGACACCACTCCTTAGACAGTACGTTTCATATTGGACACTCAGATACAGGCGAGTACATTCTCTGATTATTTCATATCCTGCTTAGAATTATTTCCTGTAGTAGATTACTTTACTTGTACTGTCACGATGGTCACACGGATTGGTACTATATGGATCTCTACATACGATGATATCCCCCTCGGGAGCATCGGGTACAATATGTTATGTGCGTTTCACTTTCATCATGTACACCTGTGCTTTCATTATACATGTACACTACGATAAATCTTGTACTCTCAGGTTCACGGAGCCCCCATGTATACTATCATGTGCACCCTTTCATGGGCCCCCATGTGATGTCATGTACAATAACATAACCTGTTTAGATCCTTGTGTATTGATTGGGGTACGGGAGAGTAGAATTGGACATGTGAATAATACACCCGTAGTTCTTATCAGAATCTCTTCCATAGTGTCTTATCAGAATCTCCTATGCCATTTACATGTCCATATTGTACTCTGACTCACTAGCCACTGTTAGTCTCTATTATAGTAGATATTTCTGTTACAGCTCTTTCTCTGTTTACATACTGCATTTCTTTCAGTACTTGTATCTTACTTTACTGCATGTTTATATTTTCTAACCTGCTATGAACTGTTGAGATGTACTGTACTCGCTCCTGTCCTGACTGGACCTGTTGAAAATATTACAGAGGACGAGGAGGAGGCCTGCCTGGACACTTTCTATGGGACAGCCTTAGATGACACCTGTGAGCTGGACTCCCAGGAGGACCCAGCTGTAGTTGAGGATATACACCCGACTGCCTAGACTAGATTAGTTAGGCTGATTATCTTTCATGTAGTCTGGAGGCATGTTTTAGTTAGACTTTATTTGGAGTTCAGAGTTGTATATATTCTTTCATCTGAGACCTTGTACTGTTGGATATTGCTGGGATTATCTTAGACTACTTTTCATCTATTTATTTCCTTGAGTTCTATTTCATATCGTGCTATCTCTTCCTTAGTTGTGATTGAGTTTATTATTGCTATGTCACCCCCATTCGGGGAGTATAAACTGTTTAGAGATATATATTGCTAAATGTTGTGACCTAGGACAGTGTTCTACCGCCGACACTGCGACGTAGGCTGGACGTACCCACGTCTCGTGCCCTTACTCTAGGGTGCGGGTCGTGACACGTTTTTAGTGGTGGCCCATGCAGGTCTAGACTAGAAGTGTAGTGGTATTCGAACTAGAGTATCACTACAGCCTGCAGTAAGATATAGAACATTAATTTTAAGGTACTCAATCACTTTAGGAAAAATTTCTTTTATTTTGCCATCTAAATCCTTTTTGTCAGCTGATCCTTTGAATTTTTAACTGTCCGCCTTTGTTATTTCGCTTCTTCCTCAGAAATTAATACTCTTGTTTGTCTATCTTCAGGATGGTAGAGACTAGATCGCAGCGTACCTTCCATGGGAATGCTATGTAGGGGACTGCCACCTCCCAGCCAGTACGGCGAGGCCAGGGGACTGCAGCTCCTGCCCCCTCCGCTCATATTGAGACTTCGGCAGTGGCAGCAGGGGATATGCATCCACCAACTAGGAGGCAGGACCCAGTTCTCCCAGAGGATCCTTACCAGCTTCCACCTGCAGGGACAGTAGATGCAGTGCAGCTACTAGCCTTCTTTCGGCAGTACATGGAGGGTCAGCAGACCCAGCAGCAGCGGCAGACGACCGAGCTCACTCGAGGCATTGAGCTGGCAGTGACAGCAGTGGAGAGAGTCGTGGCTCAGCCAGCAGCAGTCCAGCAGCCGCACCAGCCACGGGAGAAGGGCATCCAGGACTTCCAGAAGATGCACCCGAGAGACTTTCGAGGGACAGAGGGGATCCTGTATGCCGATGAGTGGATCGAGCATATGGAGGAGATCTCCAGGCTGGCAGAGATTCTGACGAGGCTCGAGATAGAGGCAGCGGCCAGTATGATGCAGGATCTGGTCCGTACATGGTCCCAGACCGACCCGAGGGTCGGCACAGCAGGACAGACTTGGGCAGCATTCAAGAAGCTGTTCAAGGAGAAGTTCTTCCCGGAGGCAGCGCTGGGAGCCCTCGAGACTCAGTTCGAGGCCCTAGTCCAGGGGAGTCAGTCTGTGGAGGAGTATATAGGAGAGTTCTGCCGCCTGGGCAGATTTGTAGAGGACTTGTCGGAGACGACGAAGGCCCGGAGGTTCCAGAAGGGCTTGGTAAAGGAGGTCAAGTCCTACACGAAGAATGCCCGCAGCGCTACATTTGAGGAGATCCTGGTGGACGCAGTAGTTGCAGAGGATGATCTTGAGCTTAGGCTCAAGAGGGGGCGAGACTCCCAGGAAGGCAGTAGCAGCGGAGGTCAGGCCAAGAGGCCTCACTTTCAGCACCAGCAGCCGAGGCAGTTTCAGCCGTAGCCGATTCAGCAGAGGCCAGTTCACCAGCAGCAGTTTCAGCATCAGGTACCTAGGCACCAGACAGTCAGTTGCACCTTCTGCAAGAAGCTCAGGGCATGGATGGAACGAGTGCAGGAAGAGGCTTGGGAAGTGCCTTCTTTGCGGAGCGGCAGACCACCAGATGAGGGAGTGCCGTATAGCACGAGCAGCTCCGGGAGGTGGAGCCAGAGCTCCAGTGGGTCAGCAGTGAGGACCAGCCCTGTCGACGTAGCAGCAGAGATTTGACCAGCACCAGCAGCAGGCCAGGGGAGGCCAGCAGGGGCGAGCTTTCGCTATGGCAGCTGGAGATGCAGATGTGACTGGAGAGCTGATTGCAGGTTCGATTCTTCTCGACTCCAGTCCAGCCTTTGTATTATTCGATTCCGGTGCTTCGTATAGCTTTATATCAGTATCTTTTACGATTAGACACGGTATCATAGCCGAATCGTTGCCTAGGACTTACATGATCACGACCGGGGGTGGCATTATCCTCGTGAGTGATGTTTGTAAGGGTCGGAGAGTAGTTTTGGGAGGCCGTGAGTTGGAGGTGAGCCTGCTCGTAATGCCGTTGCCGAACTACGATATAGTACTAGGCATGGATTGGTTGAGCAGGCACCACACCAGCATTGATTGCAGAGGGGGTAGAGTTCTCTTCAGAGCACCGGGAGAGCCAGAGTTCGAGTACTCCAGACGTCAGGCAGAGCAGAGCAGCGGAGTCTTCTGTGGAGTCTCGGTCGAGGAGCAGACGATTCTATACCCCTTGATAGCAGATTATATGGATGTTTTCCCAGAGGAGTTGCCAAGATTACCACCAGACAGAGACATAAAGTTCTCAATAGACTTGGTTCCAGGAGCGGAGCCCATCTTTCAGCATGTCTATCGGGTGAACAACAGCGAGCTGGTGGAGCTGAAGAAGCAAGTGGATGAGCTACAGGACAAGGGCTTCATCCGCTCGAGTTCGTCGCCATGGGGTGTACCAGTATTGTTCGTACCAAAGAAGGATGGGTCAGTACGCATGTGTATTGACTATAGGGCACTCAACAACCTCACGATCAAGAACAAATACCCACTGCCGCGGATCGACGATCTATTTGACCTGTTGAGCGGAGCTCGGGTATTTTCTAAGATTGATCTGAGGTCGGGATATCACCAGGTGAAGGTGAAGGGGGAGGATATTCCCAAGACCGCTTTCAGGACGCGGTACGGGCAGTTCGAGTTTTTGGTTATGCCATTTGGGCTAACCAATGCACCAGCAGTGTTTATGAACCTTATGAACAAGGTGTTCCATCAATATCTGGATCAGTTTGTAGTGGTGTTTATTGACGATATCTTGATATATTCTAAGACTGAGGAGGAGCACGAGGAGCTTTTGAGGATAGTGCTGGAGATTCTCAGGAAGGAGCAGCTTTACGGGAAGCTCTCCAAATGTGAGTTCTTCCTGGATCGGATGGACCTCTTGGGGCATGTGGTGACTGGAGATGGTATCTCAGTTGACCCTAAGAAGATTGTAGCAGTTGAGGCATGTGCAGCGCCGACTTCAGTTGCAGAGATCAGGAGCTTCCTGGGGCTGGCAGGATATTACCGAAGATTTGTGCAGGATTTCTTTCGGGTTGCAGAGCCGTTGACACGGTTGACCCGGAAGGATGCTGAGTATATATGGTCAAAGGAGTGTCAGGCAGCTTTTGATGAGTTGAAGAAGCGGCTGAGGACAGCTCCGATTCTGACGTAGCCTTCAGGATCAGGTGGATTCACTATCTATAGTGATGCTTCAGGAAAGGGGCTGGGTTGTGTGTTGCAGCAGCACAAAAAGGTGATTGCTTATACTTTCAGGCAGTTACGTCCCCATGAGAAGAACTACCCTACCTACGACCTGGAGCTGGCAGCAGTGATTTTTGCATTGAAGCTGTGGAAGCATTATCTGTATGGTGAGAGGGTGGAGATCTTCACAGATCATAAGAGCTTAAAGTATGTGTTCACTCAGAAGGAGTTGAACATGAGACAGTGCAGATGGTTGGAGTTGATGAAGGATTTTGATATCCTACTTCAGTATCACCCAGGGAAGGCCAATGTGGTTGCCGATGCCTTGAGTAGGTATCCCACAGCCATGTGTTTGACCATGGATCGGCATTTGCTTGCCGACTTGGAGAGCCTTGGAATTGAGGTGATCGTGCCTGGAGTACAGATGCAGCTATGGGAGATGCAGATTCAGTCAAACTTGATAGACAGGATCAAGGCGCCCAGCTCGAGGATGTGGCTCTGCAGTGTATCAGAGAGCAGATCAGTATAGGAGTGGGGGATGCTGAGTTTTCACTTGTAGAGGATGGTTCCTTGAGGCACGGTTCCAGATTATGTGTGCCCAGCGGAGATCTCAGAGAGCAGGTTATGCAGGAGGCCCACAGATCTCAGTACTCTATACACCCGGGTGCCAACAAGATATATCGAGATCTGCGGGAGCATGTATGGTGGTCAGGAATGAAGCGGGAGGTAGCTCGCTTCGTGGCTAGGTGTTTGGTCTGTCAGCAGGTCAAGGCAGAGAGACAGAGGCCCGGTGGATTGTTGCAGTCGCTGCCCATTCCCGAGTGAAAATGGGAGTATATCACGATGGACTTCGTTTCAGGATTGTCGCGTACTCCAGGAGGAAAAGATGCGATTTGGGTCATCGTTGATAGGTTGACCAAATTGGCCCACTTCTTGCCATTCAAGGTGGGTACGTCTACAGAGAGGCTGGCAGAGTTGTATATGCGGCAGATAGTCAGGATCCACGGAGTTCCGGTCAGCATCGTCTCAGATCGGGATAGCCGTTTTACTTCCCATTTCTGGAGGAGTCTGCAGACCAGCTTGGGCACTCAGCTCAAGTTTAGTACTGCATACCACCCCCAGACGGACGGACAGTCAGAGCGGACTATTCAGACCCTTGAGGATATGCTGCGAACGTGCGTCCTAGACTTTGGAGGTTCCTGGAAGGATCATCTTCATTTGGTGGAGTTGGCTTACAACAATAGTTTCCAGGCCAACATTGAGATGTCACCTTTCGAGGCTCTGTACGGGCATAGGTGCCGTACACCCTTGTCCTGGGATGATGTTGGTGAGCGAGCTTTACTGGGGCCAGAGATGGTTGTTGATGCGGCCGAGAAGGTGAAGCTCATCAGGGACAGACTTCACGTGGCGCAGGACAGACATCGGCACTGGGCCGATAGCCACCGGAGGCCCTTGGAGTTTGAGGTACAGATTAGAGTAGGATTAGATTTAGGTTGTTTGTTTATGATTTTGATCATGTTTGTTATTTGTATTTAATTGAGACCTTGCTTGTGTTTAGGTCGAAGACCAGGTTTTCTTGAGGATATCTCCGACTCGTGGTACGATACATTTTGGTGGAGGCGGGAAGCTTAGCCCGCGCTTCATCGGCCCTTTCTTTATCAGCGGGAGAGTTGGTGACGTTGCATACAGGCTAGACTTACCGCCTGTACTAGTGGGGGTCCATAACGTATTTCATGTATCATAGTTGAGACGGTACGTGGCTGACCCTAGCCATGTGCACGATCATTCAGAGATAGAGGTTGGGCGTTCTCTCAGCTATCCAGAGCAGTCGGTAGAGATTCTGGATCGACGGAAGAAGGTTCTGAGGAACCAGGTGATACCTTTGGTGCGCGTCGCATGGAGGCATCATTCTCCAGGAGAGTCTACCTTGGAGCGGGAGGATGAGATGCGCGAGCGGTAGCCCTATCTTTTTGGACCTTGAGGTATACTTCCTATCCTTCTCATCAGTTGCATTTCGTCTTTCAATTTCGAGGACAAAATTCTTTTAAGGAGGGAAGATTTGTCACTACCACATTTCTAGTGTGAGGGTAAAATTTTCATTTTGGGGGTAATTTAAATTTATTAGAATTAATTAGAATTTATGGGAATTTTTAGGAATTATTTTGGAATTGTTTTGACTAGTTTGATTTTTGACTAGTGTTGACCCTTGTAGACCAACCTAGGAGCTAATCCTAGTTAGTTGGACATGGTTAGGTTAAGTGACTCTAGTCTAACCTAGTATGACTTAAGTTAGTAGTTATTGATTCATTAGAATTTGAATTAGAAAATTAGGAATTAAGTGATTTGAGAAATGGCTTGTGATTTCACAAGTCCTTTTGTGACTTAACCTAATAGGACTAACTAACCTAGTACAACCCTAACCTAGCCCAACATGGCCGGCCACTAGGGGTTAACCTAGGGATTCCCCCAACTATAAAACCCCTCCTAAATTCTAGGGCTAGCCTCCTTTCCTTAGGAAAATTTATTCAAGAAGAAAGAGGTGAGTTCCTACCTTTCTAAATTCATAATAAATCCATTTTAGGTCCTATTTTCCCCAAACTAGTTGCATTAGATTCTAATACTATTGTTCTTGCTGTTATTGGGACCTTGGTTCAGTTGGAGTTGTTTTGATTGGATTGGGATACCAAGAAAGGAGCTCACAAGGGGATTTTTCCATTGGAAGTTCATCAAGAGGTAACTCTCTCAATACTCCATGAAATTTTATTTTGTCTTCATGAATAGGAAGTCTTAAGGGCCCCCTAAGAATCTGGAGAGGGTTCATGTCGGGTATCAGAGGTTTTGTGTCCGTTCTGGACACGTATCAGACCTAGTCTGAACTGTTTGTCGAAATGCCTCAAAGGGCATTTCGATCTTGTTTGTTTGATGTTTTTAAATAGGAAATATAGTTTTATCATGGATTGTTGGTTCCTGATCTTGTGGTGTTTTTAGTGTCGTTTCGTGTCGGATTTACGGCTTGGACACGCGCGTGCACGACCGCGCACACAGCTACAGTGCTCCCCTGCCTATCGGGGTCTGTAGCGGACACGACACGTATTGTATGGACACAAGACTTGACACGTGGCATGGGGCCATGACTGACACCCCGTATGTCAAGCCCCATGTGTCCCCGTGTCGTGTCTAGGTAGGAAATCGACTGTGCACGTATTTTGCAGTGTCTGTGCACACGAGCTTTTCTGCCACTGATACGCGTATGTAAATCGGACACGCAGACACTGGGACACAGGACAGGTCGACCTAGACCTAGCCCTAGTATAGGGGTACACATGTGCACGAGCACGTAGCCTAACATGTGATGTGTCGTGTGCACGACTCGCGTGCACACGTGCACGAGGAACAGCTCACTGTACACTGTTTTGGTCCATTGTTTTGAATGGACACGTTTGTGTCAATCTTGGTGGACACAAACAGGTTGTGGGACACATATATGATGTGTTTATACACTACCAACCTCTGTTTTTGTATTTTACATTGATTGACTTGTGAATTCACGAAATGCCCAAATTCCTGATACATCAAAAACCTAAGAATTTCCAGTTTGTAAATATTGAACTTTGCCATCAATTTTTGACCCATTTAATACTGTTACATATTGGTTTTAGCTCCTAAATCATTTCTCCTATATGTAGCCTAGCTATGGTATGAATCTGGGGTTGAATTGATGGGTATTGGACTGAAAACTGAGAGTTCAAGTTGTGGACTATTTTTAATGGTTTAATATAATAAAATGTATGCTATGAACTGTTAAGTATTCTTCAAAAACTGAGAACATGTTTTATTAACATAGGTTTATACGTTAACCTTGGTGTACACTGTGAATGGGGATTTGGAAAAAACTGAGAAATTGGTTTTGTATGAGACTTGATTTTTTGTAATGGACTGATTTGAATCTTGTATGTGATTTGGGTTGAATTTGTATAAACCTGAGATGGGTTGAGATAGAACCTGAGATCACTTGTATATATATAAACCTGGAAAGAATGCTCTCACACACACACTTTTTCCCCTCTCTTCACTGTTTTGTAATTCCTGTACCTTGTTACCTGTCCACACACTTTTCTTCACAGGTTATACATTCCTGTACACCCTCACCCTTCCACACACACACACAGCTACACTCATGCATACACACACAATTTCATGTTGCACACACATGCACCCTCTCTCTCATTCTCTCTATATTTCCAGTCTCTAGTTGTGGGTTATGTATTGTATGAATACATATGTACTTAGGTGATGTATATCTATAGGTATATATATAGTACTTATCCTAGGTATATATAATGTTAACTCTAATATGTATGTATCTACATATAATGTAAATTTGTGTTGCCTATATAAGTTAGTGATGTATTGTGAGTGCATGGGATGTAAATACCTAATTGTATGTGGATACCATACAGGTATGTAATATATATATAGAGTGATAAGTTTTAGATATAGGTTTGACTTGTGTTGACTAGTATAGAATAATGTAGTCTAGTGTAGACTAGATAGCCTAGTTTAGACTTGGTTAGACCTTGTTGACCTAGTTTGACTTCTAGGGTTGACCAGAGTTGACCAAGAGTTGACTTTGGCCTAGATTGACCTAGAATCATGTAGAATGCATAGTAGAACTTCATTTTACCATTTTAGACTTGTTGTGACTTGTGCTGTTCTGATTATGAGCCAGACACCACTCCTTGGACAGTACGTTTCATATTGGACACTCAGATACAGGCGAGTACATTCTCTGATCATTTTATATCCTGCTTAGAATTATTTCCTGCAGTAGATTACTTTACTTGTATTGTCACGATGGTCACACGGATTGGTACTATATGGATCTCTACATGCGATGTTATCCCCCCTCGGGAGCATCGGGTACATTGTGTTATGTGCGTTTTACTTTCATCATGTACTCCCGTGCTTTCATTATACATGTACACTCCGGTGAATCTTGTACTCTCAGGTTCACGGAGCCCCCATGTATACTATCATGTGCACCCTTTCATGGGTTTCCATGTGATATCATGTACAATAACATAACCTGTTTAGATCCTTGTGTATTGATTGGGGTACGGGGGAGTAGAATTGGACATGTGAATAATACACCCGTAGTATCTTATCAGAATCTCTTCCATTGTGTCTTATCAGAATCTTCTATGCCATTTATATGTCCATATTGTACTCTGACTCACTAGCCACTGTTAGTCTCTATTATAGTAGATATTTCTGTTACAGCTCTTTCTCTGTTTACATACTGTATTTTTTTCAGTACTTGTATCTTACTTTACTGTATGTTTATATTTTCTAACCTGCTATGAACTGTTGAGATGTACTGTACTCGCTCATGTCCTGACTGGACCTGTTAAAAATATTACAGAGGACGAGGAGGAGGCCTGCCTGGACACTTTCTACGGGGCAGCCTTAGATGACACCTGTGAGCTGGACTCCCAGGAGGACCCAGCTGTAGCTGAGGATATACACCCGACTGCCTAGACTAGATTAGTTAGGCTGATTATCTTTCATGTAGTCTGGAGGCATGTTTTAGTTAGACTTTATTTGGAGTTCAGAGTTGTATATATTCTTTCATCTGAGACCTTGTACTGTTGGATATTGCTGGGATTATCTTAGACTACTTTTCATCTATTTATTTTCTTGAGTTCTATTTCATATCGTGCTATCTCTTCCTTAGTTGTGATTGAGTTTATTATTGCTATGTCACCCCCATTCGGGGAGTATAAACTGTTTAGAGATATATATTGCTAGATGTTGTGACCTAGGACAGCGTTCTACCGCCGACACTATAGCGTAGGCTGGACGTACCCACGTCTCGTGCCCTTACTCTAGGGTGCGGGTCGTGACACGTTTTTAGTGGTGGCCCATGCAGGTCTAGACTAGAAGTGTAGTGGTATTCGAACTAGAGTATCACTACAGCCTGCAGTAAGATATAGAACATTAATTTTAAGGTACTCAGTCACTTTAGGAAAAATTTCTTTTATTTTGCCATCTAAATCCTTATTGTCAGCTGATCCTTTGAATTTTTAACTGTCCGCCCTTGTTATTTTGCTTCTTCCTCTGAAATTGATACTCTTGTTTGTCTATCTTCAGGATGGTAGAGGCTAGATTGCAGCGTACCTTCCATGGGGATGCTATGGAGGGGACTGCCACCTCCCAGCCAGTACGACGAGGCCAGGGGACTGCAGCTCCTGCCCCCTCCGCTCGTATTGAGACCTCGGCAGTGGCAGCAGGGGATATGCATCCACCGACTAGCTGGGAGGCCAGCAGGGACGAGCATTCTCCATGGTGGCCGAAGATGCAGAGGTGATAGGAGAGTTGATCGCAGGTTCGATTCTTCTCGACTCCAGTCCAGCTTTTGTATTATTCGATTTCGGTGCTTCGCATAGCTTCATATCAGTATCTTTTGCGATTAGACACGGTATCATAGCTGAATCATTGCCTAGGACTTATAAGATCACGACCGGGGGTGGCATTATCCTCGTGAGGGATGTTTGTAAGGGTCGGTGTGTTGTTTTAGGAGGCCGTGAGTTGGAGGTGAGCCTGCTCGTAATGCCATTGCCAAACTACGATATAGTACTCGGTATAGATTGGTTGAGCAGGCACCACGCCAGTATTGATTACAGAGGGGGTAGAATTCTCTTCAGAGCGCCGGAGGAGCCAGAGTTCGAGTACTCCAGACGTCAGGCGGAGTAGAGCAGCGGAGTTTTCTACGAAGTCTCGGTTGAGGAGCAGACGATTCTACACCCCTTGATAGCAGAGTATATTGATGTTTTTCCAGAGGAGTTGCCTGGATTGCCACCAGACAGAGACATTGAGTTCTCGATAGACTTGGTTCCAGGAGCGGAATCCATCTCTCAGCACGTCTATCAAGTGAACAACAGTGAGTTGGTGGAGCTGAAGAAGCAAGTGGATGACCTACAGGACAAGGGCTTCATCCGTTCGCATTCGTCGCCATGGGGTGCACCAGTATTGTTTGTGCCGAAGAAGGATGGGTCAGTACGGATGTGTATTGACTACAGGGTACTCAACAACCTTACGATCAAGAACAGATATCCACTACTGCGGATCGATGATCTTTTTGACCAGTTGAGCGGAGCTCGGGTATTTTCCAAGATTGATTTGAGGTCAGGATATCACCAGGTGAAGGTAAAGGGAGAGGATATTCCCAAGACCGCTTTCAGGATACGGTACGGGCAGTTTGAGTTTTTGGTTATGCCATTTTGGCTAACCAATACACCAGCAGTATTTATGAACCTAATGAACAAGGTGTTCCACCAGTACCTGGATCAGTTCGTGGTGGTGTTCATTGACGACATCTTGGTATATTCCAAGACTGAGGAGCTGCTCGAGGAGCATCTGAGGATAGTGCTGGAGACTCTCAGGAGGGAGCAGCTTTATGGAAAGCTCTCCAAGTGTGAGTTCTTCTTGGACCGGGTTAACTTTTTAGGGCATGTGGTGACTGAAGATGGGATCTCAGTTGACCCCAAGAAGATTGTAGCAGTTGAGGCATAGGCAGCGCTGACTTTAGTTGCAGAGATCAAGTGTTTCCTGGGGCTGGCAGGATATTATAGGAGATTTGTGCAGGATTTCTCCCGGGTTACAGAGCCGTTGACTCGGTTGACCCGGAAGGATGCTGAGTATGTTTGGTCAGAGGAGTGTCAGACAGCTTTTGATGAGTTAAAGAAGCGGCTTACGACAGCTTCGATTCTGACATTGCCTTCAGGATCAGGGAGATTCACTATTTATAGTGACGCTTCAGGGAAGGGGCTGGGTTGTGTCTTACAGCAGCATGGAAAGGTGATTGCCTATGCTTCCAGGCAATTACATCCCCATAAGAAGAACTACTCTACCCACGACCTGGAGCTGGCAGCGGTGATTTTTGCTCTGAAGTTGTGGAAGCACTATCTGTATGGAGAGAGGGTGGAGATTTTTACATATCATAAGAGCTTAAAGTATGTGTTCACTCAGAAGGAGCTGAACATGAGGCAGCGCAGATGGCTAGAGTTGATGAAGGACTTTGACATCCTACTTCAATATCACCCAGGGAAGGCCAACGTGGTTGCCGATGCCTTGAGTAGGTATCCGGCAGCCATGTGTTTGATTATAGATCTGTACTTGATTGCAGACTTGGAGAGCCTTGGGATTGAGGTGATCGTGTCCGGAGCTCAGATGCAGTTATGGGGCCTTCAGATATAGTCGGACTTGATGGAGAGGATCAAGGCGACACAGTTTGAGGATGTTGCTCTGCGGTGTCTCCGAGAGCAGGTTCGAGCAGGATTGGTGGATGGCGAGTTTTTTCTTGTAGAGGATGGTTCCTTGAGGCACGATTCCAGGTTATGTGTGCCCAGCGGAGAGCTCAGGAAGCAGGTTTTGCAGGAGGCCCACAGATCTTAGTACTCTATACACCCTGGTGTCAACAAGATGTACCGAGATCTGAGGGAGCATATTTGGTGGTCCGAGATGAAGCGGGAGGTAGCTCGCTTCGTAGCAAGGTGCTTGGTCTATCAGCAGGTCAAGGCAGAGAGACAGAGGCCCGATGGATTATTGCAGCCGCTGCTCATTCCCGAGTGGAAATGGAAGCATATCACTATGGATTTCGTATATGGATTGCCGTGCACACCAGGAAGAAAAGTCACGATTTGGGTCATCGTTGACAGGTTGACCAAATCGGCCCACTTCTTGCCATTCAAGGTGGGTACGTCTACGGAGAGGCTTGCGGAGATGTATATACGATAAATAGTCAGAATTTATGGGGTTCCGGTCAGCATCGTCTCAGATCGGGATAGTCGCTTTACTTTCCATTTTTGGAGGAGTCTGCAGACTAGCTTGGGCACTCAGCTCAAGTTTAGTACCGCATACTACCCCCAGATGGACGGACAGTCAGAGAGAACTATTCAGACACTTGAGGATATGCTGCGGACGTGCGTCTTGGACTTTGGAGGTTCCTGGGAGGATTATCTACATTTTGTGGAGTTTACTTACAATAACAGTTTCCAGGCCAGCATTGAGATATCACCTTTCGAGGCTCTGTACGGGCGTAGGTGTCGTACACCCTTATCTTGGGATGATGTTGGTGAACGAGCTTTACTGGGGCCAGAGATGGTTGTTGACGCAGCCAAGAAAGTGAAGATCATCAGGGACAGACTTCGTGTGGCGCAGGACAGACATCGGCACTGGGCCGATAGCCACCGGAGGCCCTTGGAGTTTGAGGTACAGATTAGAGTAGGATTAGATTTAGGTTTGATTGTTTGTGTTTTGATTGATCATGTTTGTTTATCATAATTAAATTGAGACATTGCTTGTGATTAGGTTGGAGACCAGGTTTTCTTGAGGATATCTCCGACTCGTGGTACAATACATTTTGGTGGAGGCGGGAAGCTTAGCCCGTGCTTCATCGGCCCTTTCGTTATCAGCAGAAGAGTCGGTGACGTAGCATATAGGCTAGACTTGCCACCTATACTAGTGGGGTCCACAACGTATTCCATGTATCACAGTTGAGACGGTACGTGGCTGATCCTAGCCATGTGCTTGATCATTCGAAGATTGAGGTTAGGCCTTCTCTCAGCTATCCAGAGCAGCTAGTAGAGATACTGGATCGACGGGAGAAGGTTCTGAGGAACCAGGTGATACCTTTGGTTCGCGTCGCATGGAGGCATCATTCTCCAGGAGAGTCTACTTGGAGCGGAAGGATGAGATGCGCGAGCGATACCTATATCTTTTTGGACCGTGAGGTATACTTTCTATACTTCTCATCAGTTGTTTTTCGCCTTTCAATTTCGAGGACGAAATTCTTTTAAGGAGGGTAGATTTGTCACTACCACATTTCTAGTTTGAGGATATTTTATCATTTTTGAGGTTATTTGAATTTATTATAATTTATTTGAATTTATGGGATTTTTAGGATTTATTTTGAAATTATTTGAATGATGGTTGACTAGGTTGACTTTGACTAGCATTGACTTTGGTAGACTAACCTAGAAGCTAACCCTAGTTGTGTTTGGACTTGGTTAGGTCATGTAACCCTAGTTAGACTAGAGTTAACCCATGGCTAGTCATGAGACTCAAGTTAACCATAGAATAGACAAGTCATAAGCCTTGACCTATGGTTGAAACCATTAATTAGCAACTTAGCCCATAGAACCCCAAAGCCCATTAGCTATTGTCAAACCCTAACCCTAACATTAGTTGGCCGACCACACTAGCCTAGGGTATCCCATCCTATAAATACTCTCTTCCATTAGGGCTAGCCTCTTTAGGAAAGTTCATTTGGAAAGAGAGGTATGTTCCAAATTCATTAATTCATAAAAATTCCATTTTAATTCCTTTTTCCCTCAAACAAATTGCAATAGGTTCTAATTTAGGAATTCTTGCTGTTGGTATATTTTATTCTCAGTTTGTTAGCAATTTGGTGAAGTTGGGGAGCAAGGAGACACACCCCTCTTTGGAGCTTTCTTTAGTTTTTGACACCTATAGGTAATTCCTCCAAATCTCATTGAAATTACTGTTATTATTGCATATTAACCTAGATCTAGGTGTCCCCTAGCTAACCCTAGAAATTTGTGGCATTTCGTGTCTATTTCGTGTCCTAAATGGACACGTATCAGTCTACTAGTAAAGGTGTTTGATGGAATACCCCAAAGGGGATTTCGATTTGTTTTTAGGAAAGTGTTTGAATAGAATTTAGCGTTTTTGTGTGGCTTATGGATTCCTTTTGGTCTGAGGGTGTTTTTGTGTCATGTCGTGTCAGAAATTGGACACGAACACAGTCCCGCACACGGCTACAGTATTCTCCTGCTACTCGGGGTGATTTTCTCAACGGACACGACGAATCGACACGAACCACTTGACACGTAGGTTGGGGCATTGACTGACACCACGTGTGTCAAGTCTCATGTGTCTCCGTGTCGTGTCGAGCGAGCACGAGCTCGTGTACTGGGTTTGCACTGATACTGTACACGGGATTTAGGGCCACTGATACGGCTCTAGAAGTCTGGACACGACTCACCAGGACATGATTCAGGTTGTTGGACACCTAGATAGATACTAGGCGAACCCACAGACACGAGCACGAGATTTAGTTTGGCCTGTGTCGGGTGTACGATACGCGTGCACTCGTGCACGACGCAGTGCCTGTATGAATGTTCTGTGTGTCTATTTTGGGTCATTTCGTGTTGGACACGTCGTGTCACATTGTGGTGGACACGAGATACTCTCTGAGACACAAACATATTCTATCTTTGCATTACCAACCAATGTATTGGCATATTAACCTGTTTTCGAATTATATTTTGCATTTATCCAAAAATCTGATACCAAGTTAATTTCCTGTATTTCCAGTTTTCTAAATTGAATTTTGGTTGATTTATTAATCCATTTAAATGTTATTAAATCACTGTTTAGATCCCTAATATAGTTCACCTATATGTATTCTACATGTATGCCAATTTTGGGGTGGATTGGTTGATAATTGAATTCGAAATGGGATTGTATATGGTGTTAACTGAAACATATATTTTGTGTATTTCCAGTTTTCAAATTTGGATTTTGACATCCATTTTAGCTTAGTTAATACTGTTAATTACATGGTTTAAGACCCTATTATGTTGTGCCTATGCATGTATTGCTTAGGTTTTGATTTTGGTGTGAATTGGTTGGAAAGTGAATTGAAATTGGTAGGTTGAAGTTAGGGACTGAAAACAGTGGTTGTGTATTGATTTCATTCCTATTTCACTTGAGTTAAACTGAGTTTGTTATGATCTATGTACTGAGAATCTGAGTTTTGGTTTCTTTTTACTGTTTTCTTATGACACTCACCCACATGTGTATGATACTATATCGCACTCACTTGCCATGTACACATTGACACTCTATACACTATGCCATGATTCACTTTCCTGTTACACACACTCACTTACTCTAGCACACTCTCACTCATATGTTTCATGCACACACACACTTGACTGTTACACCCTTCACTGTTTTCATTCCATATATACACACATTCATTTCCATATACACGCACACATATGTTTTCATTTACATGCCTATGTATATATAATGTATAAATAAAATATATGTATGTGTGTGTACTATTATATATATATAATTTATGTATGTGTGGTATACATATAGGTAGCCTATATGTATATATATATATTATGTGATTCCATGTATTGGCCTAAAAGTAATGTGTGTGATAGCTTGGTCTAGGCTTGTTTAGCTTTGGTAGACCTAGATAGATTAGTATAGACTAATTTGACCTAGTATGGACTTATTTAGGCCCAGTTGACCATAGTTGACCTAGGTTTGACTTTTTGGTTGACCAAGGTTGACCAAGAGTTGACTTTGGCCTAGTTTGACCTAGACTCATGTAGAGTGCATAGAAGAACTTTATTTTTACCATTCTGGACTTATTATGACTTGTGTTGTTCTAAATAGGAGCCAAACACCACTCCTCGGACAGTACTTTTATCTTGGACACTCAGATACCAGGCGAGTATATTCTCTGATCATTTCATATCCTGTTTGGAATTATCTTCCTGCTTTAAATTACTTTACTTGATACTGTCACGTTGGTCACACGGATTAGTACTATATGGATCCCTTCTTGAGATGTTATCCCCTCATGGAGCATCGGATACTACATGTTCTGTGTGTTTCACTTACATGGTGTATCACTATGCTTCACGGTTCATTGATCACTTATGATATGTACTCTCATGATCACAGAGTCTTTCTTGAATCACCCATTTATGGGCATTCCCAGAATCACCCATTTATGGGCCTACCATATATCACCCCTTGTGGTCCATTGCATGGAATCATAACATAACCTGGCTGGATCCTTGTGTATTGATTGGGGGTACGGGGGAGTAGAAGTAGACATGTGAATAATATCCAAGTAGTGTAGTTCCCAGAATCACTCCATAGTATAGTTCCTAGAATCTCCTATGCCATTCACATGTTTATATTGTACTCTGACTCACTAGCCACTGATAGTTCTCTATTTACAGTATATATTTTTATTACAGCTTTTTCTGTTTATATCATGTACTTTCTTTCAGTTCCTGTATCTTACTTTACTACATGATTATATTTTCTAACCTGCTATGAACTGTTGAGATGTATTGTGCTCGCTCCTGTCCTGACTGGACCTGTTGAAAATATTACAGAGGACGAGGAGGAGGCCTGTGTGGATACCTTTTACGGTGCTACCTTAGACGAGTGTTTGGACCTGGACCAGCAGCAGGTCCCACTAGCAGTGGATGACACTCCTCTAGACTAGGATATTTTCACTTACATTACTCTTTGGATGATTGTATATATTTGATACTTGGGATATGTACTTATCTTAGACACTAGACTCTCTGTTTGTACTTGTGGATTTCCTTTCATTTCAGCAGTATCTATCTATCTTCTATCTTATCTTTTTGCCTTAGTTGTGATTGAGATTACTTTCTGCTATGTCACCCCCATTCGGGGAGTATAAACTGCTTAGCTTTACGTTGTTAGATGTTGTGACCTAGGACAGCGTTCTACCACCGACGCTGCGGCGTAGGCTGGACGTACCCACGTCTCGTGCCCTTACTCTAGGGTGCGGGTCGTGACATATAGACTATAATAACAAAAAATACTAAAAATTGATATAACAAAATATATACTCCTAGAAACGGGTCGGGCCGGGGGCCCGTTTATTTTGAAAATAGGACCCGCCCCGACCCGTTAATGTCACACGACCCACCCCGGTCCGCCTCATTTAAATTTCAAAATTTAGGAACCGGCTTGTTTAGACATTTTACGGTTTGGGTCGGGTCAGAACCGCGGGTCCTAGAATCGTATGTCCACCCCTGTTCTTGTACTCTTTTCTAAGTTTGTGATAAAATACTTTTTGTTTTTGCAAACAACCCTAGGTATTTCTTAATTTCGAGGATGAAATTTTTATAAGTTGGGTAGATTTTAAACCCCTAAATGTCACAATAGATTTTTTATTTATATTTTAGAATTTGTAAGACGAGTACGAATGCTTATATACTAAGTATTTAATTATTTTTATACAAAAGTTTTATTATTAGATTTTTCATAAATATAGAAATAACTATTTTCTTTCGATATACTATAAGGTAAATATTTTATATATTTGCTCGAGTATAAATATGTCGTCCTGAATTTGCCAAACTTATTTTTATTATAATAGAATGCTTTTTATTTGATATACAAGTATAGGTACTAATTTCAAAAGTAATATTTATGCAAATAATTTGTACTATTTGTATGCGATGTACATGAAGATAAATTTATGTATATTTTATAAATATTTTGGTTTCAGAATGAATTATTTGAAATTATTTTAAAGTATTTTAAATTAATTGAAATTATTTTTTAATTTATAAAAAGATATTTTAAATTTATTTGCTGCAATCTAAATTAGGAGTAGATTTTATTGGATTAGATTTTAAATAGTTTTAAATTAAAGATAAGATTTATCTAGTTTTAAATTTGGTATTCAAATTATTTTAAATAGATTTAAATTAATGTGAGATTTATCAAGTGAGATTTAAATCGTTCATAATTATTATCTGATTAGGATTCCTACACCCTATTATAGGGGAGCCTTTCCATTATTATTTTTCATAAATTTTTTCACCACCATTGTGTATGTTCTACGTCGGGGTCCACTCTCTTCGTGTCATCCTGTATTAGCCTCGTGTCCAACCCCGGGTGTTTTTCCACTATCACAATTCTTCTATTTTTTGTCCAAAATATCCAAAATTTGTCATAAAAATCAGCATCAGCTGTAGCAATTTGAAGAGCCATAACTTCCAACTTCGGACTCCGTTTTATCTCCAATTTTTTTGAACCATATTGAGGTTAGCTTCGATAATCTATAATTCATTTTAGCAAATTCGTAATATATTTTTCTATAAAATTATTTGAGTGGCAGTTATCCGAAAATTAATGCGTCGCACTATTTTTGATATTTCGGGAGATCCCGAACTCGGTTTTGTATTTCGTTTGATGTTTCAGAAAGCTGGCATGATGATCTATAGCATGCAAAAAATTATAGAAATTAATTTTAAAAGTTTAAATTTTAGTTTGGGCTAATGTATATTTATATTATTTCGTGGTACATGGCATATTGTTATGTCAAACGATATTACCAAAAACTCGTAGTGGTCATATCGAGTGTGGAAGGCTGACTTTAGTACGTCGTCTGGCTTGATCTTGAGTTGATGATAGCCTAAGAGAAGATCAATCTTCAAAAATACCGAAGCGCCTTGTAGCTGATCGAATAAGTCGTATATATGGGGCAGTGGATACTTGTTCCGGATGGTGGCTTTGTTCAGCTCGCGATAGTCAACACAGATACATCAACCAATCTTTTTTCTTTACGAACAGTACGGGCGCTCCCCATGGTGAAACACTAGGCCTGATGAATCCCAATTTCCAAAGCTCTGTACATAATGGATCCTACAAAACTGAAAGAACTCAAAGTACAGTTGCAAGAGCTACTGGACAAAGGACTCATACGACCTAGCGTCACGCCATGGGGAGCCTCCGGATTGTTCGTGAAGAAGAAGGATGGGTCGATGCATCTCTACATTGACTATCGCGAGCTCAACAAAGCCATTATCCAAAATAAATATCCCATGTCCCGTATCGATGACCTCTTTGATTAACTACAAGGTGCCTCAGTTTTTCGAAGATTGGTCTTCGATCGGGTTACCATCAACTCAAATTTAAGCTGAAGGACGTGTCGAAGTCAGCCTTCCGCACTTGCTACAACCACTACGAGTTCTTGGTGATGCCATTTGCCCTAACGAATGCCCCTGCCCCTTCATGGATCTTATGAATCGAGTGTTTTGTCTGTTCCTTGACAAATTCAAAGTAGTATTCGAAGACGATATTCTCGTCTATTCGAAGGACAGACTGACACACACAGCTTCTGTGAACTGACAACCAGTTATATGTGAAGCAGAGCAAATATGAATTCTAGTTAAGCAGCATATCATTTCTTGGGCACATCAACTCCGCCGAAGACATATCAGTTCATCCGAAGAAAGTTGAACCATCGTTGATTGGAAACGTGCCATGACGTGTACCCGGTACAAGGGTACGAGTGCATAACAGAGCCCAGCCTACGCTGCAAAATCGGTAGTAGAACACTATCTAGGTCTACTAACTAGTAGTGATATAACAACCTGTCAATATAGCTCATCTCTAATCGGAGGATAACAAAAATATAGTAACCTCAATCATAAATCTAAAATGAAGAATGATATGGCACGATAAAAAGATAACGATAATAAGAGAAATACCAGAGTGCAAGTATCAACTACATATCCAGAGTCTGAGTCAAATATAGTTATACATCTCTGAAATAATAAACAGGCAACTGCTAAAGCTGGAGACAGAGTCCAGTCAAAACCTAGTCTAACTGAGTCACCACTAGAGCCTCCTCAGCTGGAACTAAACCCTGCTGGACTAGGGTCTCCTGGTCTATACCAACTACGTCATATGGACCATAGTAAGTGGTGCACTCATACTCGCCGTCGTCTAAAAAATATATCCAGTCAGGATTGGAGCAAAGCATATTTCCAAGAATAGTTTCAGTAAATGATATGGACTATGTAACAGTAAATAGAGAGAATATACAAGAATAAATAGAGTGTACATGAAAGCAGCATGGCAAGGGTAAAGCTGTAAAGTAGAGCAAGTAAAACTGGTTATATCATGTATAAGATTCAAGAACGATACTAACTATGTGAGTGAATATTAGCTTTAACATATTGCCGGCTTAGGAACTTGCACAAGGTCTAATGGCCTAGTTAATCATACGTGAGGTGTATGATTAACACTCGCAAAGAACTATACTGGCACAAGGAGGGTATTGACCATATATCTACACTGATATTTCTCTACCCCCGACTGGTACAGTGGATTCAACCATGACAAGTTACAACATGAGATTCTATGAGAAGGTAGCAAGTCTTCTCGAGAATCGGTGTCCATATATTGCACAAGAACGACAACGGGACTTGCACAAGATACACCAAGATAAACAAGGAATAACATCTCATGACGGGATCCTAAAATACCAATCTGTGTGACCAATGTTTCAAGAATTAAGGATATCTACACTAAATACACAAAACATAGAAAATAACATAAATATGAAATTATCAGAGAATGTACTCGCCTGAGATCAAGTGTGAAATATCAGCGACGTCCGTTACGGTGCCTCGAAGACCTAAATATGGAATATTGTATCAAAATCATGTTTGGAAATGAAAATAAGTCATACTAATTCATTTTTAGGTCAATAGGGCAATTATAGGTCAAATTGTCAACTCTAGGTTAATCTAGTCAAACTTGGTCAAAATAGTTTCTAAGTTGTATGAGTCCAAATCTAGGGTTTTGAGTCCTTACCCTAACTATCTAGTCCATATTAGATATCATAGGGTACACTATGGAATCAACACTATATAGCATCCTATATATATACATATACATATAGACTAGTATCTTAAAAGCTAGCCCTCATAGGATACACCAAATTTTCCCCTTCCTTCATTGTAGGGTAAATCAAAACCCTAGACAACCAAGTCAACCATAAACCAAGTCACCCCCTCTTTCTATGTTCGGTCTAGAACTAAACACCAATTCAGTTTAAACAAACTGATACTCATATCAGTTTGAAAATTGATGCAAAATGTCAGTTTGAAACTGATACCCAATATTAGTTTAGAGACTGATATAAATCAGTCCTAAGGACTGATACAAACAACTCCCTTCTTCTTTCCTAGGACTGATACTCTAAATCTCATTCTCTCTTATGCAATCCTTATGCCCGACTGCCCTGCCATCCATTCTTAACTGATTTTTCCCTAACCCTCTTCTTACTCAATCCAAATTTGACTGATACTCCTTCTAAGCTTACCCAAGTACTTGCATTGCAAGTAGGAACTCAAATTAGTTTTATAACAGATACCCAATCAATAGGAAACTGATATACCAATCAGTACAAGAACTAATATTATATTAGTTAGAAATAACTGATATCCCCAAATCAATCTAAGAACTGATATCCAGATCAGTTCAAAACTGATCACTAACAACCTAATCAGTTGAGACTGATTCTAAATCAGTTGATAACTGACTACCCATATCAGTCCCATGGACTGATCAACTATCCCCCATCAAAACACCTATCTAGTTCAGTTTAAACTGAACTAAATTTCCTCCTCTGTTCTGTCCAATGACTGAAACAAAGCCCCCACAGTCCAGATTTACATAGTACACCAAGAAACCCCTCCAATCAGTGAAGCAGAAGTTCTCACACCCACTCACACACATGTATAAAACATACATATATAAGAAACTCAACTATATCTACATATAAGTATGTATCTGTACATACATCCCTCTTTAACATACCCTATATATACATAGGTATGCCTTAAGCCCATGACACTCATACACTTTATATATATATATATATATATATATATATATATATATATATATATATATATATATATATATATATATATATATATATATATTTACACACAAAAAAAATATATATATATATATATATACACACATGTTTTCCTAAATGCATGGATATTACGGTCATGTGTATTGTATATGTAATACACATGACCGTAATATCCATGCATATAGGAAAACATGTATGTGTGTGTGTCTATATATATATATATATATATATATATATATATATATATATATATAGGGATATACAAAAATTGTGAGCCACTAGGCTACTGTCAAAGTGTCATGATGAATAAGGTGTGTGCACCAATGTGAGTAGTAGTCCAAAAACCCCAAATTGATCCCGTGTCCTAATACAACATGACACAACCTATTGGTATCCCATTGTGGACATGATACTTGTAGTGCCCCGTCCCGCTCAGTCAATCAGAGGAATCGGGACGCCAACGGCGTTCGGACTTAGCCTTGCAACGGCTGCTCGAAGACATTGCTCGGTCGAGGCGAGCGCTCGTTCAGGTGGGGTAGTTTCGGTGAACTCGCCTCATCTTTACCTTCACATAATAAATCGCATGTTTTCAACTTGCACAAGTAGTCTTGATAATAAAAGAAATGAATCCACATAGATAAAAGGTCCAACGGTCGGCTTAGAGTTGGTGCATGGCATGCTTTGAAAATGACACTCGATCCTTTGTCCCGTGGCTTGGGAGAAGGAGAGTTGGTTGAGTAGGCAAAATTATGAAGTAGCCTAAGTCATAGGCGTCGCCCGCGTGAATGCTTGATAAAGCATGCACAATCCATTGTCCAAGGCTTGGCATTGCCTTTGCCCGCCCTATTGGTTAAGCTGCATTGCACAGCTTAAGGTATATGTCTAGGCAACCAAATAACTTGTTCGTTCAAGCCGGACACGTGTACGGTACGTTCAGCCTTTGCTTGTCGAGTTGTTGCAAAGTTAAGTTAGGCAAGTCATGTTAGGCTATCAGAGTAGTAACAAGCACGGTCCTATGAGTTCTATGGCTGGGTATAACCACATAGTCTTGCGGTCTCAAAAGCCCGTCATATAGAGTATAACTCGGGCGGTGGTGTCGCATAGAGTTCAAGTTGGTTTAAGACACAATGTCACGGACTTAGTGTTTTAAGGCACGGGCCACGGTTGAATCATTGAGTTTTGGAAAAGTACTTCAAATAGTTGTTCTTGAGTTGAATGAAATAATAGGGCAAGAAGAAAGAATGCTCGCGACCGGGTCGTCGAGGCAAAGTCTCAGATATGAGAAGTATTGAACTTGGCCCTGAAAGATATGGTATCACTAGAAGTAGAATGTCTGTGTGAGACGTCAGTTCGAGTCGAGTCTTGCACGGTCATGAAAAACTTGTCGATAAGGTAGAGTTTTCTCGTACGGCAATCCGGGGCCATGGGACCGATTCGGCCTAAGGAAACAATTTGAAATTGTCACGACCCGCACCCGCTTTTCGGATACGAGATGTGTCCATGCCTAGCCTACGTTGTGGTATCGGCGATAGTACGCTGTCTAGTCCACAATAAATAAAGTGCTCATAAATACTAACTGCTCATTCACAACAACTAAATCAACTGTACAAAATATAGAAGTTTTACATTTGAAGAAGAATGTAAGCTTTTACATTTATAGAAAACTACCACACAACTAACTAGTCTTCTATGGTTTAGCCTTCGAGTCTCTATCTCCCCCTCGTATGGTCCATAGCGCAAGAGTAGGCACGTCAACCTCACCTATAACAACGATCCAGTCAGAAAAGGAGCAGAGTACAACCATATTGCAATTAATATTGTTAGTCCAAAGTAAGTTAGAACAACGAAAAACGATGATGGCAAAGAGTATATAAAGAACTAGTACTAGCAAGGTATGAACGATCAAGATATGAACTAACAAGATGGGATCTAACAAGATATAAACTGGCAAGATATAAACTAGCAAGATATGAACTAACAGAAAAATAGGAACCACTATGTGTGTGTGAAATAACTTTCAATACGTGAACGGCTGGAATAATACGGCACATCATACGATGGCTATCATTCAGTAATTGGTACGCCTATCTCATACGTGGGGGTGTATGACTTAGCTATCATTCGGTAACGGTAATTGTGTTTGTTCACATATTTATCGAGTATTTCCCCTTCCGACTCTCTAACAATCGATAACGGTCAATGATACACTAAGAAAGATATGATAACTACAGTGTCACAATCGTGTCTCAATGGAATATCAAGCAATGACTCAACGGAATATCAAACAAGAAAACTATAGAGTAAACGTTATAATGAACTAAAACATAATCGTAATACTATACTTGCCTGAATCCTTGCACAAACCGTAGTCACAAGTAGAGGATGAGAGGATACCGATCTATAAGCTGTCAATCTATAACACATATCGCCCCACGAACCGTGCACGAAAACCAAAAATCAATTCTAATGTTCTAGTTCTAAATAGTGGCTAGTTGGGTTACTAATCTAATAATAATTAATTTTATAATAATTTACTTAAAAATCTAATTTAACCTAATAATAATCTGAATATAATCTAAACATGCAAGTTTGGCCATCAAAAGTCACGTTTCCAATTTTGGAAATCATGGCACGCAAATCGAGACGTGTCGTTGACTTTTTAGTCAAATGCTATGAACTCCAGATTTTGAAAGTGCACTTTGGTAGATTTTAGTGCCACAAGTGCGCTGGAATCAACTGTGCCACAAAATCACGCTTTGGTCAAAAGATATCACCGTTATGGCTAATCGTGACCAAAACGGGGATCAATCGATCAGTTCTGAGTTCAAATGAATAAATAAAATACTAGATGAATGAAATAATTTCTAGAAAAATATATGTCGTAGAGCTATGTGTTAGCTTTCCTAAACTTCAAACGGTTCATGATTTCGATTTCTGGTTCTCCCGGAATCTCGAAAACACCGAAACGTGTCAAGTTTCGGACAACCGACACTCTATGAATTTTCCAAAAATTTAGGTATAAAATATACGAAAATAAATTATATATTCAGAAACTATACCTCGATACGCTTCCAACAAAAAAAACGGTGCACAAAAATCACGTCGGGGTTGGCGGAAATCGCTTCGGGAAGTCGGAAACCCTAGATGAGTTCTCCCACAAAAGGCGGCTGTAATTTAATTAGGGTTTGTGAATATACATGCATATATATAGGAGAGATAGAGGCGGCTACAGTAGCAGTGCCGACAGGTGGGCCCCTCCCCTTTTGGATTATTGGATAATTATTTATTTAATTCAAAAAATTATTTAAAAATTATTTTAAGTCCAAATAAATTAAAATAAATTGCAAAAAAATCCAGAAAAATTCAAGAAAATTCCAAAAAATATATCTAAGTATCTAGAATATAAATAAAATATTTTAATACAAAATATCATTGTGTGACCATGTAGTAAGTTCCAAAAACCTATAATGTATAAATTCTATATGTTTTAATTATATAAAAATTCCCAAAAAGTCTAAAAAAAATCCAGAAAAATTCTAAAATATTCTAGAAAATATTTTTAGTCATTTAAAGCCCAAATAAAATATTTGGCCCAGAAATATCCCCGTACGACCTTACGGTAAATCCTGAAAGTCCTTAAAATAATAAAACCTTAAATATTAAATACCTAAAAATATCCAAAAATTATAGAAAAATATAAAATAACTAAATATTAAATATATAAGATATCTAGAGGTTATATGACCTTAATATGGTCATAGCTCACCTACAAGCTTTGGCATTACTCACAATGGCCATAAAATTAATCATAAACAAATAAAATAAAAAATAAAAAAAATTGGAAAGTGGGCTTACAAATCTACACACCTTAAAAAAATTTCGTCCTCGAAATTTCAAAAGATACAATTAGGCACAACCAAGAATATCATCAAAATATGACATGACTAATCGATATGAATAAGCACGACAAAGAATATAATCAAGAAAATAATTTGATGAATGATCGAAATTCATCAGGCATATAGAATCAAAATCTAAAATATGTTTTAGAAATATAGTAGAAGGAAATCAAAATAGGTTTTAAAGATGATAATTCGAAAATAAAAAAATATGAAAGAGATAAAAAAACTACTAGTTGTAGAGAAGGTGGTAACAAAAAATAAGACATCAAATAATTTTTTTTAAAAATTAATAGTCGTATGCCAATAAAAGATATAGTCGCTATGATATTCGAGAATCATAAGTATATCCGAGGTCATTTAACCGAGAATCCATGCCTCGCCAGTGTACATCTGGCTGCCGTGAACCCTTGATTTCATGACTCAAGTATAATATGTTATCGAACACTTTATCAACTCTACCCAATATTGATATAATAAATCAAAAGATCAATAATATAACTATGATATAGTTTTAGTAATATTCGACAACCTACGCAAACTTAAAATTATTTCAACTTAGGGGTCATGCCACGCCATGCGCTGTTGACTGCAGTGAACCCGCAGTCTCCATAATTCAAATAAATAGGGACAGTGCACATCTGCCTTACCATTATATGTCACCGAAAATTATTTTAACTATATCTATAATAATTTCAAAGGAACTTCAATAAATTCAATTAAGTCGATCATGATAAGAAAATATAAATATATATCCTTGAGTAAAAGTATCAGTTTTGAAAATAAAACGATCACAAAATGAACGAAGACAACTTGAATTAATATATAGATAATTGAACCAAGATTAGGAATTAAAAATAAAATGATCGCAAAATAGTTTTGAAAATAAAATGAGGTTGAGAGAAGGCAGAAGATAAAATGGCATAAAAATGATCAAAATTAGGAATTGAATTCTGTGAAGCCCTAACTTACCAAACGTATATTCTACCCACCTTGGATCCTACCAATATGTCAAAACAAAATAACATATTCTCTTAGAAAAATTCTTCGATTTATCTATACCTAGACTTCAATAAATCAATAGCTAAATCACATGGCCTATTTAAATATCTTAACTATCCAAGGGTAAAATTGAATAAGGGACTCCTAGTCCTATTTATTCTCCTAAAATTAAATCAATCCGAATTGTGAATGAGCACACTAGTCGCAGGCTTGCAGTAGTACTGCTAATTTAAGTACTACCACAAGTTCGTAATCTTTTGCGAAATCAGACCTACATGGGCCACCATAAAAACTTATCACGACCCGCACCCGCTTTTCGGATACGAGACGTGTCCAAGCCCAGCCTACGCCGCGGTATCGACGGTAGTACGCTATCTAGTCCGCAATAAATAAAGTGCTCATAAATACTAACTGCTCATTCACAACAACTAAATCAACTTTACAAAATATAGAAGTTTTACATTTGAAGAAGAATGTAAGCTTTTACATTTATAGAAAACTATCACACAACTAACTAGTCTTCTATGGTTTAGCCTTCGAGTCTCTATCTCCCCCTCGTATGGTCCATAGCACAAGAGTAGGCACGTCAACCTCACATATAACAACGATCCATTCAGGAAAGGAGCAGAGTACAACCATATTATAATTAATATTGTTAGTCCAAAATAAGTTAGAACAACGAGAAATGATGATGGCAAAGAGTATATAAAGAACTAGTACTAGCAAGGTATGAACGATCAAGATATGAACTAGCAAGATGGGATTTAACAAGATATAAACTGGCAAGATATAAACTAGCAAGATATGAACTAACAGAAAAATAGGAACCACTTTGTGTGTGTGAAATACCTTTCAATACGTGAACGGCTGGGCTAATACGGCACATCATACGATGGCTATCATTCAGTAATTGGTACGGCTAACTCATACGTGGGTGTGTATGACTTAGCTATCATTCGGTAACAGTAATTGGATTTGTTCACGTATTTACCGAGTATTTCCTCTCCCGACTCTCTAACAATCGATAACGGTCAATGATACACGAAGAAAGATATGATAACTATAGTGTCACAATCGTGTCTCAATAGAATATCAAGCAATGACTCAACGGAATATCAAACAAGAAAACTATAGAGTAAACGTTACAATAAACTAAAACATAATAGCAATACTGTACTTGCCTGAATCCTTGCACAAACTGTAGTCATAAGTAGAGGATGAGAGGATACCGATCTATAAGCTGTCAACCTATAACACACATCGTACCACGAACCGTGCACGAAAACCAAAAATCAATTCTAATGTTCTAGTTCTAAATAGTGGCTAGTTGGGTTACTAATCTAATAATAATTAATTCTATAATAATTTACTTAAAAATTTAATTTAACCTAATAATAATCTGAATATAATCTAAACATGCAAGTTTGGCCATCAAAAGTCATGTTTCCAATTTTGGAAACTATGACACGCAAATCGAGACGTGCCGTTGACTTTTTAGTCAAACGCTGTGAACTCTAGATTTTGAAAGTGCACCTTGGTAGATTTCAGTGCCACGAGTGCGCTGGAATCAACCCTGCCACAAAATCACGCTTTGGTCAAAAGATATCGCTGTTATGGCTAATCGTGACCAAAACGGGGATCAACCGATCAGTTCTGAGTTCAACAGAATAAATAAAATTCTAGATGAATGAAATAATTTCTGGAAAAAATATATGTCGTAGAGCTCTGTGTTAGCTTTCCGAAATTTCAAACGGTTCGTGATTTCGATTTCTGGTTCTCCCGGAATCTCGAAAACACAAAAACGTGTCAAGTTTCGCACAATCGACACTCTATTAATTTTCCAAAAATTTAGGTATAAAATATACGAAAATAAATTATATATTCAGAAACTATACCTCGATACGCTTCCAAAAAAAAAATGACGCACAAAAACCACGTCGGGGTTGGCGGAAATCGCTTTGGGAAGTCGGAAACTCTAGATGAGTTCTCCCACAAAAGGCGGCTGGAATTTAATTAGGGTTTGTGAATATACATGCATATATATAGGAGAGATAGAGGCGGCTACAGTAGCAGCGCCGACAGGTGGGCCCCTCCCCTTTTGGATTATTGGATAATTATTTATTTAATTTAAAAAATCATTTAAAAATCATTTTAAGTCCAAATAAATTAAAATAAATTGCAAAAAAATCCAGAAAAATTCTGGAAAATTCCAGAAAATATATCTAAGTATCTTGAATATAAATAAAATATTTTAATACAAAATATCATCGTGTGACCTCGCAGTAAGTTCCAAAAACCTATAATGTATAAATTCTATATGTTTTAATTGTATAAAAATTTCCAAAAATTCTAAAAAAATCCAGAAAAATTCTAAAATATTCTGGAAAATATTTTTAGCCATTTAAAGCCCAAATAAAATATTTGGCCCAGAAATACCCACGTACGACCTTACAGTAAATCCTAAAAGTCCTTAAAATAATAAAACCTTAAATATTAAATACCTAAAAATATCCAAAAATTGTAGAAAAATATAAAATAACTAAATATTAAATATATAAGCTATCTAGAGGTTATATGACCTTAATATGGTCATAGCCCACCTACAAGCTTTGGCATGACTCACAATGGCCATAAAATTAATCATAAACAAATAAAATGAAAAATAAAAAAATTTAGGAAGTGGGCTTACAGAAATAAGCTGTGCTGGGCACGATGTTAGGCGGGGCTCACTACTCGCGCTGAAAGGGCCCCGTCTAATAAAAGCTAAAAGGGAGTCCACAATGGCTCTGGGAGTCAGTGACCAAATCATATAGATGAGTCGACATGGCGGCAACCCGCATGTGTGTCTTTGGATTGAGTTGAGTTGAATGTGTATGTGCATGTAGAACACAATATCGGGCCTAAGATTTGGCTGCAACGTAGGCGACGTACTTTTGCACGAGATGTAGCATCGAGTCTTAAGTTGTCGGCATATAAGTTGCATAAGTTGGTTTGAGTCGTTGGAGTTTAAGTCAGAAAACCGCCGTAAGGCAAAGTTGGTGGAGTGACACTATGTTCACAAGTCTCAATTGGGTTAGTTGGTGACCAAAATAGCAAGGGCCGCGGGGCGATGATATGGTTAAGTTACACTGAGTTGCGAGGCACGGCACGATGGATTTGTAGCACGGCCACGTGGAAATGGAGTCTCATCGAGTAGTTGTGTCTTTGATTTCGGGCCAAAAGGCAAGCACGACTTGATAGGTTAACGTTGTTGTTGCGAGCACGGTATGGTCTTGAGACACAAAATAGGCCAAGACGTCTGTCCTAAAACTGATCCTAAGGCAAGAATAGAAAGACAATCATAAAGGGGCTATGTTACACACAAAGTAAATGAACGTGTTGGTTTTGTATGGGCGGGCGAGGAGCTCATTCTACCAGTACAGTTGAGTACTGACACCCACATAGTTTTCACGTGGAGGCACAGGTAGAAGCTCGTGGCGCGAAGCTCGCTTGGATGCGTCGAGGCACTGAGTTCCTTGGCAATTTGAAACATGCGGCCGCATGGAGTCAAGACTTATACGGGACATAATGTATGGACGTCGCCTTCCGAAGCATCCACTGGTTCAAGACTTGTATTGAGAGATGAGAGAGAGCTTGAGTGACTTAAAATCTTAGCCTTGTGCCCCATTGTAACCTTTGTTTCGATATCAATAAAGAGCTTCTTTTGAATAACTTGTTTTTTGTTCTAATTTTTGCTGCTATTATTCAATGTCTCTGCATGGGACTTCTGTGCGATGACCCCGTCGCAGCTGCTGGAATCAGCCGTTATGGAACCCGCCTTGTACGAGCACAATCTAGGCTCGTACGGCATCACGCCTTAGCGAGGACGATCGCTCCTACGGGAGCGGGGTGTGACAATACTAGCCTCAAATACTACTCACATGTCCATTTAGCCTATGGGACAATATGACAAACACTTGGTGTGCCATCCTCGGATTTCTTCCAAAAGTGGCACAAAACTCATTCTAACTTTCAAATGAGGACTCACTAGAGCCTCAAAACTCTTCCTATGGGTTTTCTTATACATGGGTGAGTTCCTAGGGGTCCAATATCAAAATTAGAATCTAAATGACAAGGTTAGAGAGTGTTATACCTATTGGGAGATGGATTCCCAACGAACAATCCAATAGACACGATTTCGACATGAAACTCCTTAGCAAATGGACTCTCCTCCTTGCTCCTTGCTCCAAGATCCTTGTAGGCACTTCCTTCAAGAGAGGATGAGAGGAATGGTGGAGAAATGAGTAAGATTTGGAAGAAATTAATGGTGGAATAGCTCTTCTTTGGGAAGAATGCCAAATTAGGAAGATGGAGGCTAAGGGATTAATTGTAATGAATGAAGGGGGAGGCTTCCATGGCCGGCCACTTATGCTAGGTTAGGACCAAGGCACAAATTCCACTTAGCCCTCTAAAGTTATCATTTGGGTAACTAATTGCATGCGAAGGTTTGGGCCATTTTAGTCAATAGCCTAATCTTTCTTTTAATTAATATGGCATGACTAATTAGTCTAAATGGACTAATCTAATAAGTTAACCTATGAGTCAAGTCATGCTAATTATTGGGCTCTAGTTTAGTGTCTAGGCTAACTGGCTCACTAACACAAGTCTGACAATTGGGCTAGCCACCAACCGTATCAACTAACACAATAAAAATAAATAAATATACACAATATTCCTAAATAAATATTCATATTATATAATAATTAGGAAATGACAAAATTAGCCCTCCCGGATTTAGGTAGTTATAATTCTATCCCCCTTAGTAAAATTTTGTCCTCGAAATTTAGATACCTCGCCCATCTCTCTTTACCGTCTGGATCACTTGTACTCTTACTTTTAAGCACTCCTCCATCCATATTAACTGACACACCCATCTAATATTATCACATAAAAATATTACTGATACTAGCACATTACTCAACTAATCCTTGATATACCCTAGATACGATTATTCTCTATGCACAAAAACACTAGCTTTCTAACTATACACAACATATGTAGTTAACGTTCTAGGACACTAACTTCTTAATACTCACAACAGCTCATCTCGAAACTACTATCATTCTGAACACTAGTTCCTCATTAGATCACCCATGACTGTCCTCGACTCATGCACTTAATATTTTCTGCCTCAATATCAATTGATATACCCATCACATGTCCTACTACTTTGGCACCATACAGTCCAATACTGTCACATTCTTCCATATATTATGGGTACCACTCTACTATGGCACGCTCATTGATCCATTCACGAATATACATTATCCTACTCACGACACAACTAAGTGTCAAGCACGAATAGAATAATAAGGCTCGAACAATTTTATAATACTCCCTAGCTACTTAGCTCACTCGACATCCATCCGAAACATACATGATGACACCGATACCAACTCTTGGAATCATAACTGATATTTTACTCTATCATATGTCATTGGTACCTATACTAACTATACTGACACTTTCCAGAGAACTATCTATAAAAAGGTTCAGCCCTAGGAGTCATTTCTAGATTGATGCCTATAGCTCATATGCCCAACCAAAAACCACTCACAAACCTATAAGATATACTCCTAACAACCAAACTGATACTCAAAGACACAAACCTATCTGTAAGCTACCAAGCTACTACATCATCCAAGGAACCTCAGTAATAATAGAATGATCCCTCTAAGGAATTTGCTTAGAGGAAATCAAGGATGCCCCCTTCCCTGAGCTAAGAAAGGTGACAGAAATAATTTCTATAATAACAAGAGTGGATAAATAGAGATGATACATTAAGAATCAATTTAAGAAACAATCCGATAATCACATGTCTATCCGTAATCATATTATCCAGAATCTTTGTCACGCCAGTAAACATAGCTACGATAAACGATAGAGTCCATGACTGAGTTATATCATGTTATCTAGAATTTTCACCACGCCAATCGGTATGGCTACAAGAGCTCAAAATTCCATAACTAATATAAGTATATCCAAAGCCAGGCTCTATGTCTTCGCCACGCCAGCTTAGTATGGCTGTGATAAACTCTAGACTCCATAACCAAAGTAGACTTTTACCTTTCACACTGTCCTCATCAAATATGTCATCAGAATATATCTTAACTTAGTTCGTAAAATTCATCTGATACAAGTCAAAATCAACAATGAACTCCGAGAATAGAATTCGACAACGATCACCAAGAATGAATTTTATCAATGAACAAGGAAGAATAGACGGAGATAAGTAGTAAAAAACTCCGAGATAAGGGTTATAGTAAAATTGCCAGGGGTCGTCCCTGAAATCTGTTAAGTAAACCTAATTTTGATTGAGTATCTTCTCTTCCTAATATCCTATTTTCTATATCCTATAGCAGGCTCACAGTAATACAACTAAGTCATTGTACTACTACGACATCACATTAATTACGAAGCCTGACCTGCATGGACCACCACTAAAAATGTGTTACGACCCGTACCCGGTATAGGGGCACGAGTGCATAACAGTGTCCAGCCTATGCCGCAGAATCGGCAGTAGAACGCTATCTAGGTCTACTAACTAGCAGTGATATAACAACCTGTCAATATAGCTTATCTCCAATCGGAGGATAACAATAATATAGTAACCTTAATCATAAATATAAAATAAAGAATGATATGGCACGATAAAAGTTAACGATAATAAGAGAAATATCCAGAGTGCAAGTATCAACTACATATCCAGAGTCTGAGTCAAATATAGTTATACATGTCTGAAATAATAAATAGGAAACTGCTAAAGCTGGAGACAGAGTCCAGTCAAAACCTAGTCTAACAGAGTCACCACTAGAGTCTCCTCAGCTGGAACTAAATAATGCTGGACTAGGGTCTCTTGGTCTATACCCACTACGTCATGTGGACCATAGTAAGTGGTGCACTCGTCCTCGCCATCGTCTAAAAAATATATTCAGTTAGGATGGGAGCGAAGCACATTTCCAACAACAGTTCCAGTAAATCATATGAACTATGTAACAGTAAATAGAGAGAATATACAAGAATAAATAGAGTGTACATGAAAGTAGCATGGCAAGGATAAAGATGTAAACTAGAGCAAGAGCAAGTAAACCTAGTTATATCATATACAAGAGTCAAGAACCATACTAACTATGTGAGTGAATATTAGCTTTGACATATTGTCGGCTTGGAAACTTGCACAAGGTCTAATAGGCTGGTTAATCATATGTGAGGTGTATGATTAACACTCACAAGGAACTATACTTACATAATGAGGGTATTGACCATATATCTAGACTGATATTCCATGCCCCCGACTGGTACAGTGGATCCAGCCATGACATGTTATGACATAGGATTCTATGAGAAGTAGCAAGTCTTCTCGAGAATCGGTGTCTATATATTGTACAAGAACTATAACGGGGCTTGCACAAGATACACCAAGATAAACAAGGAATAACATCTCATGACGGAATCCATAATACTAATTCATGTGACCAATGTGTCAAGAATCAAGGATATCTACACTAAATACATGAAACATAGAAAATAACATTAACATAAAATTATCAGAGAATGTACTCTCCTGATATCAAGTGTGAAATATCTGTGACGTCCAATACGACGTCTCGAAGACCTAAATAAGGAATATTGTATCAACATCATGTTTGAAAATGAAAATAAGTCATACTAGTTCATTTCTAGGTCAATAGGGCAATTATAGGTCAAATTGGTCAACTCTATAGGTTAACCTAGTCAAACTTGGTCAAAATAGTTTCTAAGTTGTATGAGTCCAAATCTAGGGTTTTGAGTCCTTACCCTAAGTATCTAGGCCATATTAGATATCATAGGATACATGTCACGATCCGTACCCACTTTTTCGGATACGAGACGTGTCCAAGCCAGCCTACGCCGCAGAGTCGGCGGTAGAACGCTGTCTAGCCACAATGCTCAAAATCATAAATAATGCTCATTCACAAAAATTAATTTAATTTATAATATTTCCAAGTTTTACATTTGTAGAAAAATATAAACTCTTACAAATAATGAAATGATTACAACTCATCTATCAAGCTAATCTCTAGGTTTTCATCTGCAAGTACACCCATATCTCCCAATGCTAAGTGAAGCCACAGCTAACCTGAAAAATGTTGGTTTTCAGCCAGGAATGGAACGAGTATAATTCACTGAATGCAGTTCTAATATATGAAAATGACTCTACAACAGAGGTTAGCCTTTAAATATATGATTTAAAAAATAAACACTGAAAGACAAGGTAAAACAAAACAAAGAAAAACTGTAAATAAATACAAAGACAATACTCACCGACTGACTGAAGTACCTTTGATATGTGATCAGTCTCGGGACAATTACATGATACGATCTATAATATCTACACTGTATAATGTAACACTGTCTACACGGTATACTACAATAATGAATCACTGTCTACACGGTATAATGAAATAATAAATCACTGTCTATACGATATACTATAATAAAGAAACACTATCAATACGGTATAATATAAATAAGAAACATTGTCTATACGGTATAATGTAAATAAGAAATACTGTCTACACGGTATACACTGTATAAGGTCAAATCACACATCCTTGGTACTTTACTTCCCCGACACGACAAAATATAACCAACATAAAAGACAAAAATCATATATATATTGACTAACAATAAGGTATAGTAAAGATCAATATCAAAATAATCAATAAATTGTACTCGCCTGAGGTCCTTTGCAGGTGAAACCGATAATCCAAACCACCCAGTGAGCCACAACAGTCAACACATGTAAAAGTCTTCGGATGCTAAAATAAACATTACCAACTTTTTTAGAATAGCCAGTTTAGGTAGGATTGCCTGTTCTTAAGTTCAATTCTGGACACAGGGGCAAAACGATAATTTTGGATCAAACGATGTCCGCCGTTGGACGCGCTTTGTACCGAAAAGCATGCCAGAGTCAATAATCTCTAAAGTCATCAAACTATATGTCTATAGATTTGTTTTGATGATACAAACCCAACCGTATGTCCAAAGTTTGATTCTGGCAGGCCGTGCACAAAATCGCCCATTGAGTCAGATCATTGGGCCCGCGAAACAACGATCCGATCAACTATCTCCGAATCGGACCAAACTTGGCATACAGGACCAGAAAAATGATACGGTCCTGTTGGCGTAAGTTTCATCTCGATTTGACGAACGTGTACAAAGTAGTTGGGAAATTTGTACAGAGGCCGATACGGTGAATTTCGACGGATACGCATCAAATTCGTCGCGCACACGCAACCAATTTGAATTTCGTCAAAGCCCACACATCTGTGTAGTCATTACGCACCTTTATATGCTTTCGTTTCACGACCACGTCGCCCGGTTTGGCGGAACACATGTCATCTCGGAGGTTTTTCTAAAGTTTTAGTTTTTCGAAAACAAGTTTTTCATGATTTTTGAAATCAAATAACTTCCTACATATTAGATAAAATCAAGATCTATAAAAAGGGTTTTGTTCTCGTATATGTTGTTGATAATTGTGTAAAATTGGTTTGTGAAAACTTCTAATATTCAGTTCAGGAAAAGCCTTCCAAAAGAGTGCTCTGGACAGGTTTATCCTTACTCTTTTTTTTTTGAAAGTCGAATTTTAGGCTTGGTTTCGTATCAATTTCTCGTCGAATACGAATCACTTCAATAAGAACTAATTGACAGGGATCCTAGATGGTTATATGGGCATTTTACA